>JAMPIV010018978.1:460000-515000 GCA_024509875.1 Oreohelix idahoensis
TCTGACGTCGGCCGTGTACTTCTGTTAAATAGGTTATCATCAACCCTGCAGTAATACTTATAGTAGATAGAAGTTCCGCCAATCTGCGGCTCCCACAATATATCTTCGTCACTGGATTTCTGGACAATATAAGACTAACAGTCTTGGATGGCTACCTCGAGCACAAATATATAAGTTCTGAAATGGCGGATCAGTGAGCTGCTGTTCACCCTAGGTAATCCTTTACATGTTCTGCCACCGAAAAGCGTAATAATGCATAAAGGTCGGTATTACCTGGAAAATGAATCCTCAGAACTAAACAAGGAATTCTGTCGTCATCCCGACGCACAGAGATTCACTGGGGAAAACTGCCATAGCAGTTACTTCGAAGATTCTCCCCGAAAAACAATGGACTCTTGGTCCCTTCAGAAAAACAGGACCTCCCGGCTTCCCGGAAGTATATCTCACTCCCGCTTAAAAAACCTTCCCATAGGCCTACGCCGAACTGTCAACCTCTGACCCTAAAGGTCAAACACAATGAATGAATAAACAAGGGAAGACAACCCCTAATCAACCTGACATCGCAGGTAAAGACACAATTATTCTTATGATACAAACATAAGCAAATAACTTGACAGATGACTCCGTCGAAAATGACAGCAACATTACTACCACCCCCCTGTAAAAAAAAAATGCAATTTTTTTTTTAAATATGTTCATGAGCAAGATAGCACCAGTATCACTTCTGTGCTCATGCAAACAATGAACCTAATATCAGGTACAATAGAAGAGGGTACAAATCATCTCCCAACATAGGAGAAAATATTTCCTTTAAGCCAAACAAACTAAGGGATACCATTCAAGAAACCTAAGTTGCTGGCAATACCAATCATATATCAAACATTACTAAATAATATAACCATAGCAATATACAAATGTCAATGCTATTTTAGCAACATATCACTGATGGATGGACAAAATGAAATTTGTTAAATTATCTAAACATCATCCAAATACATTTGTATTACAACATATTATGATATTAAGGACAGACCTAAGTCTGAAAATATATCAGGAAAAACTAGGACACAAGATTTAACTGGAATCATGTGGGCATCTAGACAATATGTCCGCCATCACATTATCCGAACCACGGATAGCTCGCACCGTGAAATGGAAAGGCTGAAGAGCAATAGCATAACGAGTAGATCTCGAGCTCTTCAAATCCTTACTTTGCATAGCCGTAAGAGCTTTTTGGTCGGTTTCCATAAAGAAATGCGCGCCCAGAAGGAACCTTTGTAGCTTAAGAATGGACCAAACCATAGCCAACAATTCACGGTCCAAAACCGAGTAATTCCTTTCTGCCGCATTCAGCTTCCTAGAAATATACATTACAGGATGCAGAGTTCCTGAATATTCCTGCATTAGCGCCGCTCCAATGCCAGTGGAAGAGGCATCACTACGAAGGACAAAAGTCTTATCAATCGTCGGTAGTCTTAAGATAGGATGAGATGAGAACAAATTCTTAACCTGATCCAATGAAGATTGGCATTCTTGGGACCAACGCACCATATTAGGAGAACCTTTTTTCAATAACGTTGAAAGTGGTGCCATAATGGAGGACAGATTCTCAATGAATCTTCCATAGAATTGTATCAATCCCAAGAGACTACGCACTTGCTTTTTTGTCTTCGGAACCGAGATATTTAATATCTTTGAAATGTTTTGGTCCTCTGTCTTCAACAGACCATGACCAACTCGATGACCTAGGAAGGAAATTTCACTAAACCCAACAAAAGCTTTAGAGGGTTTAGCAGTCAAACTATGCTCACGTAGAGTAGATAGCAATTCCTTTAGACCCACATAGTGTTCTTCCCAAGTATCGCTGAAAAGACAGATGTCGTCTAAATATGCAATGACATCTGCACGATCTGATAGAATTCGTCGCATCATGCGTACGAAAGTCGCTGGGGCGTTCATAAGCCCGAAAGGCATAAAATTCCATTGAAACAGACCCCTAGGTGTCGAAAAAGCAGTGAGAGGTTTGGCGTGTTCCGTCAGTGGGAGTTGCCAATAACCTTTCGACAAGTCTAGTTTAGTAAAGAATTTAGCTTTAGAAAGTCTAATAAGTAGATCATCTAATAACGGCATAGGTTCAGCATCGAACTTCGTAACTTGATTTAATTTGCGATAATCAACGCAAAGACGTATGTTATTGTCTTTCTTTCGAACAATAACTATCGACGAAGAATAAGCTGAAGTGGATGGTTCAATTATTTGTAGTTGAATCATTTCATCCAATTCTTTCTCGACTTGTGCTTGAAAATGAATAGGTATTGGGTATGGTCTTACTCTGATCGGATTACGATCAGTAAGTATGATGTCATGTTCTATGAAATCTGTGTGTCCAGGAATGTCGGTAAGGACATCCTGATATGATTGTAACGTAGAGGATACTTGACGCTGTTCCTCAAAAGACAAGTTGGAAGAGACTGTAACGTCTCTCCACGATTCCGTTGAAGTAAGTGGAATCGTAGGAAGAGGTAAGTTCACGTCAGAAAAAATAGTTTCCTCATCCTGTATAACGGACAGGGATGAGATGTGACCATGTTGGACTGGAGAGTCGTCCGTTGCCTGGAAAATAGGCTGTAAATAGTCTGGACGTTCAATAAACTCTGTTAGCATATTTATATGGAAGGTTTTATGCCTTCCATCCACATCGACAATATAGTCGACATCAGAAATTTTCGAGACTATAGTGTATGGACCCTTCCAAGAAATGAGAAGTCTATTCTCTCTTGAGGGCAGTAAGACATATGCTTTGTCTCCAGGACAAAGTTGACGTAGGCGTCTTTTCTTATTAGCAAATCGCCTAGCTTTTTCTTTCGCAAATTCGGAAGATGAAGTTGCTAACCTGCACGATTCGATAATCTTTTCTCTAAGAGCTATAACATATTCATATGACGATTGTGTATCATCGTCAATATTATTGGAAGTTATCAAATCGTGTAACAAGGACATTGGCCCGCGCGGTTGCGCGCCAAAGACAAGTTCGAAAGGAGAAAACCCTGTATGCTCGTTGGGAACCTCTCTATAGGCAAAGAGGACTGCAGGTAAAACCCTGTCCCAATCTTCAGGATGATCCTCCGTTATCTTGCCAAGTAAGTTCTTTAGTGTCCTGTTAAGACGTTCTACCAATCCATTGGACATTGGATGATAAATACTACTGAGAGACCTTTTAATGTCTAGCGTAGCCATTACCTGAGACATAACGTCCGAAATTAACTGAGTGCCGTGATCCGACAGTATTTCTCCGGGGAATCCCAGCCGAGAAAATATGAGCCAAAGAGCATCAGCGATATCGACAGTTGATATGCTCTTCAGAGGAATAGCCTCTGGCCAACGCGTGCACATGTCCACGCAAGTGAGGATAAATTGGTGTCCTCTGGCTGACTTAATTTTGAACGGACCAATGATGTCTATAGCCATTTTCTGAAACGGCCGAATCGGAATATCTGCAGCCTGAATAGGAGCAGCATGTCTCGGACCCCTAGACTTGACCTCTTGACAAATTTTGCAAGATCGGCAATAAATTCGGATGTCTTTATTCACGAATGGCCAAAAGAATGACGCAAGGACTCTAGTTTTAGTTCTGGAAAAACCCATGTGTCCAGCACACTGAGAATCGTGTGCATGCCGAAGAATTAAGGCTCTCATACACTTAGGCACAAGAATTTGCGAATGCATAGACTTGTCCGAGTGTTGTACCATTCGTACCAATATACCATTCTTCATAGTAATATACGATTTGTGATTCGTATTTTGATTGGGATCCCCTTTCTTTGCCAGAAGGAAGTATTTCTTCAAAGAAGGATCCTCTTCTTGACGTTTAACAAACGAGTCATGGGAAATCACCAAGTGCTCGTCTTGGCTATCAACTTCATTACTATTATCAGATGAAGTTGGGGGATTAAGAGCTTGAGCTCTTGTCATCACTGCATTGACCGTTTGAATGTTTTCTTCTTCCCAACTAGAAATTTGTTGCGGGGTGCATTCCTTAACCCCATGAATACGACCGATTATAAGATCCGCAATAGGATTAGGAAGAAGACATGCATGGACATCTCCTGTGAAGAAAGGAGTGTCAATCCTAATAATAGCAGTAGGATAGCTTTCCATAGTACCACCAAATGTAACACATTTGATTGTTTTTCCAGTGGCACAGCAAGGATCTATCAGAGACTCCTTAACCCCGACGGTAGTACATCCCGAATCGAAAAGTACTGAGACTAGCCTATCATTTATTAGACCTTTATCTAAGATGAGAGATCCTCTCCCATCATGCGCAACTGTAGCAGGTAGAGCAGGAAGAGGGTGACCACAACTTAGCGTAGATACAGTTGATGAGTCAAACAATGTTAAGCATTGGGGGCATTCAGTTGCTCTCCCAAAATCGAAAGCACAACCAGTGATAGCCCTAGAGTTACCACTATCATTTACTGTATTACAGGCTCCATCAAACTCTTGTTGCGCAGAGTTTGCCTGTTGGTAAGGTCTTTTCTTGTTAAACCTAGGTCTACCTCGATTATCATTTCCCCTGTATTTCCCCTTAATTATTTCGACTATCATTTCCCCTGTAATTATTTCGACTATCATTTCCCCTGTAATTGTTATCATATTGCCTATTGTAATCATCATTCCGGTTTGAATCCCGGTTTCTAAATTCACCATCGTCATAATCTTGACGTCGAGAATGATTACCTCGAAAATTTGAATAGTTATTATTTGGATAGCCTTTGCGAAAGTGTCTCAAATTATTACCACTAAAATTACGAGAACTACCATCTTGTCTCCACTGCATAGACGAAGAACCATCATGTGTTGGATTACTCCGCTTCTGAGTGTAATTTTGATTACTTCCCCTATTCCAATTTTTGTTGAGCACCCTGAAATTTTTTTTTGAAATTAGGGCCATATGGTGTTGCCGAAGCAGCTGGCAACCCTTCTTTCACTTTAGAATTGCTAACTGTAGCATGGGGATGTGCTGTGGCATACTGACAACAGTATTCCTCCATTTCTTTTAAGTTTTTAGGCTTACGCTCATGAAGGAATGCAAGAAAAGAATCATTAACAGATGACAAAACCTTATCTCGCAATAATAAGTCCATTAGACCTTCATATGTTTTCTCAATCTGAGACAACTCAACCCATCGTGTAAATGTACGACGTATCTTTGTAACAAAATCAGAGAAATCTACTCCATTTTCTGGCAACATTGTCCTAAAACGAAGACGATAGTCTTCTTGTTTTAGTTGATATTTTTTTTTAGTAATGCTGCCCTGACAACATCATAATTAGTCCTCTCATGTTCGTCTATTGTCATAAGAGTAGTCACTGTGTCACCTGTAAAAAATGGCATCAGTTGTTCAACATATTTTTCCTTTTTTATGTTATGCGTATCGCACAAAAATTGGAATCTATCTAGATAATCTGCTACGTCATCCTTTAAAGGATTGAAATGAGGCAATTTAATCCTACTAACAAACTCCCTTGTCGTACTCGAAGTTGTTTGCTGAGCACCCGTACTCGCCAATTTCAATTTCTCTAACTCCAAAGTTGCGAGTTTTTCATCAAGTTCCATCTTCTGTTTTCTTTCCTCATGTTCCATTTTTCTGATTTCAGCCTCAGCTTGAGCTTTCCTCTCCTCTGCCGCAGCTTCTTTGTCTAATTTCTTCTGTTCCGCAGCAGCTTCTTTGTCTAATCTCTTTTGTTCAGCTTCTTTGTCTAATCTCTTTTGTTCAGCTTCAATTCTCCTTTCCTCCACCTGCATCTGCAATTTCTTTTGTTCAGCAGCAATATTAGCTTCTCTGTCTAATCTTTTCTCTTCAGCCTGAGCTTTTTTCTCTTCTGCAGCTAATGCTTTGTCATACTGAGCAACAGCCCATTGTTCTAACTGTTGACCAGTCTTATCAAGGGCTCTCCCTTGTGTAATAAAGTAGTCCAATGTAGACATCTTGTCTAATGAGATCAGAAACCTGAAAAAAAAAATTAAATAAATTACCTTATCCCACTTCAATGGGAGACAAGTCTGAAATGCTAGACTTGTATACACACTTCACTTTATTTTACTGTCTTAGTCTTAGACAAAGACTTTGTATGTTCCTCTTGTTTATAATGTACCCAAAAAATCACTTGAGTACCTGTGGAAAAAAAAAATTCCCTTATATCCCACTCACTATGGGCACAAGTCTTTTTTATAAAGAACTTGAATATGTATTTCACCTTGTCTCAATCTTTGTAGATAACAAGTCTTTTATCAAAGAACTTGTATAAATATCTTATATAATATTATTTAACAAACTCTATATGAAGAGTCTACCTTATCAATAATATCAAAACATGACCAAGTATGTGTATGTAGACTGTGCATGACAGTAATGTAGTACAACCAAAAAAAAAAAAAACACAAAGACAAAAATACAAAACAATACAAATGGCAACACTGTTTTAACCAAAAATGTGTAGAGAAATACACAAGAAAGGAGAGACCTACAGAATACAAACAAAACAAATCGACAATCAAAACTGAAAAACAGACAAAATATTACAAAAACAACGTTAAGTACAATTACATCACAGCTAACATCAATAGCGACCAATTGTCACTAGCAAATTTCCAAATTAAGAAAATTTGCACCTACAGAACGCTTACAGTAAGCCTCGATCAAGTGGCATATTTACCGTAAGACCCACCAACCGAAAAACCCGCAGAAAAATACACAAAAACAGTAGTAGTAACATAATATAGCAATCAATTTCAATGTGTTGCAGAACAAGTTCAGTCACAGCTGAAACTAAAATAAATTCCTTGCTCCTTGCGAACACAGAAACGAAATGTCAAACGCGCACTGAACGTCAAATCCAAAGTTACTATGACCTTCTCAAATTACGCCTTGCACATTGAATGTTTACAATTTCCACGTACTGTTTACAGACACTTGACCTCCAACAATGTAGCTTGAATGCTCTGACCTAGAAAAGTCTGTTGTTGAATGAAACGTGTCACAACCCGCAGTACTGTTTACAATAGGAACCCGCCTTCTATGCAGTTATGGTCCACGTAGCAAATGCCTAGTAGTTAACTTCAGTACATGTCTTGTTATGCTTTATGTAGCATTATAATATAAATGCTCGTACTGTTTATTTGGGTCAACCGTTGATGACCTATATCTGTCCTGTTGTAGCCAAAACTTGCAAGTGTAGAATTAGCGCTGTGTGTTACGGCTGTCCCGTGTGTAGCTTAGACCCACAGATCAGAAGTGTAATGTGTACTTGTCCTTCTTGTAACTTTCTCGACAAAACTGGAGACATCATACATGTAACAGCCAACCAGGAATGTAAATTTCTGGATCCATAAATGTCAACAATAATGTCAAATGCTCGCTCTGTTCTTTTTAAACCCACAGATCTGGTCCATCAGAAATGTAAGTTTCTAGGCCACATTGGCGACAAGAAATGTATCATAAGAGCCCACGTAACTGGTCCACCAGAAATGTAACTGTCTTTTTTTTCTTGTTGAGGTGATCACTGGCCCAAGACAGTATACATGTTGTTAGATGTGTAGTGCGAGCGTATGATGAATTGAGTGTGGGTGCGAATGAAGGCGCGAATGTGTTTAGGCTCGTATAGATGTAGATCCTGCAACCCATACTCTCACATGCAGTAATCAAGGATGCTTTGACACTGCAGGCATGTTTCAAGACATTTATTGACGGGAACACACATAATATCAACAGGAACAGTCAGTGTAACAAGGTCATGCTGACCTGACATCGATAGGTATACATTTGGCATTCAAAAAGGTAAACATCAGAATAGACGTGCATGGTCAATAGCAAAGTTCTTCAATAATGACAGTTCGTAGCGTCGCCCTTGGCGTCTCTGACTAAACGCGTCAGATGCCTTAGTTACTTTGACACACAGGTGCAACTTGGCACTCCCCGCCAATTGCACATATCAGGCTGTAGTATAATAGCCGAAAGCACAGGCCTCGTTCTGACGTCGGCCGTGTACTTCTGTTAAATAGGTTATCATCAACCCTGCAGTAATACTTATAGTAGATAGAAGTTCCGCCAATCTGCGGCTCCCACAATATATCTTCGTCACTGGATTTCTGGACAATATAAGACTAACAGTCTTGGATGGCTACCTCGAGCACAAATATATAAGTTCTGAAATGGCGGATCAGTGAGCTGCTGTTCACCCTAGGTAATCCTTTACATGTTCTGCCACCGAAAAGCGTAATAATGCATAAAGGTCGGTATTACCTGGAAAATGAATCCTCAGAACTAAACAAGGAATTCTGTCGTCATCCCGACGCACAGAGATTCACTGGGGAAAACTGCCATAGCAGTTACTTCGAAGATTCTCCCCGAAAAACAATGGACTCTTGGTCCCTTCAGAAAAACAGGACCTCCCGGCTTCCCGGAAGTATATCTCACTCCCGCTTAAAAAACCTTCCCATAGGCCTACGCCGAACTGTCAACCTCTGACCCTAAAGGTCAAACACAATGAATGAATAAACAAGGGAAGACAACCCCTAATCAACCTGACATCGCAGGTAAAGACACAATTATTCTTATGATACAAACATAAGCAAATAACTTGACAGATGACTCCGTCAAAAATGACAGCAACAATTGTCAACTTTGTTGACTAGTGTAAAAAATTTTTTTAATGATCCTTCTTCCTTCTGTTTTGCAGCAAAGGATGCTCGGTCAATCGAAGAATGAACCTCAATATTTTCATGATTGTCTGTTTCCCTTTTTTCAGTGTCCATAGTCTCTAATTGTTTCGTCTGTGCTCTGGTTATCACTGCATTTCCGATGCATAGATTATTTTTTCCCCATTCAATAATCTCTTCTGGTGTGCAATCCTTACTTCCATGTATGCATCCCACCATAAGGTCGGCAATTGGGTTCCTTAACATGCATGCTTTAACGTTGCCTGTGAAAAAAGGTGTATTAATATGTATAATAGCAGTTGGATAACATTCTATTGTTCCTCCAAAAGTCATGCACCTGACATGTTCTCCAGTTGCACAATTAGGATGAACAAGTGACTGACGGATTCCGATCGTTGTCGATCCAGAATCTCTTAAAACTGAGACGATGGATCCATTAACTTTTCCTCTGTTGAAAATCAACGAGCCTGATCCGTCATTGACTGCTAGACTGACTTCTGGGAGAATGTGTCCGCAGTTCAGAACCGTCTCTTTTGCCTTCTGAAATATAAGATTACATTCTGGGCAACTATTTGCCACATTATAATTCATTGCATAACATGTAGACGAAGACTTATTCTGTTATTAATAGGTGAACTCTGAACCTCAGGGGTTATAGCATTAGTAACGGCTGCCCCCGTATTATGATTATAATTTGTCGATCTATGAGAATGAGAACGATGACGAGAATAATCATTTGAATTATCCCGTTGTCCCTTATTGTAACTGTTATCTCGATGTCTCGAGCTATAATTATTGTTGTTGTTCCAATTGTTACCATTATTATAGTTATATGACCGATTATAACTTGAGTTACGTGGATTATTGTTGTATCTGGACTGAGGTGAATAATTTCTATTTTGTGGTCTTCCTATATTAAAGTCATTGTTAAAACTATTACGTCCCTTATGAAAATTAATGTCATAGTTTCCTTTGAACCTACTTCTGTCTACACTGTGTGTTCTTGGTTTGTTATTACTGTGATATGCCATATTGGAGGCTACAGGAAGAGGTTCTCTTATCAACGAGCTAGAAATGTTCGCATTCGGATGCGCAGTGCAGTAATTTAATGAAATTTTTTCCAACTCATCAATAGTATCTGGTTTACGTTCTTGCAGATAGGCAAAGAACGGTGGGCTGACAGAAGATAACACTTTATCCGTTAATAACAAATCAACTAACTTGTCGTAAGATTTGTTGACACCTGCCAGTTCAACCCATCTGTTAAAAGTATTGCGTATGTTAGCAATAAAACCTGTAAAGTCTATACCCTCCACTCCCAAAGGAGCATAGGCCTTCAACAAACACATGCCAAGTTCTCCTGTCACGTGCCATCATCTCAAGTTCTTTCCATGTTCTCCTCATCATTTTCACCTCTGTTTCCAACTCTCTTCTCCATGTACTTCTTGGTCTTCCTCTGCCTCTCTTGCCCTGGGGGTTCCAGAACAAGGACTGCCTTGTAATGCTATCAACAGGTTTCCTCAGTGTGTGTCCTATCCATCGCCATCGTCTTCTTCTCATTTCTTGTTCCACTGGCACTTGTCTAGTTCTTGTCATCAGTTCCACGTTGGTAACCTTGTCATACCATTTTAATCCCTCTATTCTACGCAAGCACCCATTTATGAAAGTCTGTAGCTTTTTGATTGTTGTCTTTGTTGTTCTCCATGTCTCTGAGCCATACAATAGGACTGACTTCACATTTGAGTTGAAGATTCTTATTTTCGTGTTGGATCCTATTTCTCTTGATCTCCATATATTTCCCAATGCAATGAAAGCTCCTCTTGCCTTTTGTATTCTTATTTTGATATCGCTGTCTGTCCCTCCAACTTTGTCTATATTACTGCCAAGATATGTGTATGATTCTACATCTTGTATTGGTGTTTCTTCAAGTTCAACCCTGTTATCATTACCTGCATTTATTCGCATTATTTTTGTCTTTTCCCTGTGTATTTTCAGACCCAATTGCTGTGACCTCTCATCGAGTGTTTTCAATTTGTCCTGCATCTGATTACGGCTATGGGATAGAAGAGCCAAGTCATCAGCAAAATCCAGATCATCCAACTGCTTCGTTAGTCCACTGGATTCCATTTCTGTTGTGTGTTGCCGATGATCTCATAACCCATTCTATTGCCAGCAAGAAAAGAAATGGAGACAAGAGGCATCCCTGTCGCACTCCTGTTCTTATCCCAAACGGTTTTGTAAGCTGTCCTTCGTGAAGAACTCTGCATGTCATGTCTTCATATGTTTTCTTTATTAAATTAATGATCTTCAGGGGAACTCCATAATGCCTCAACAATTTCCAAAGTGATTCTCTGTCTACACTGTCAAATGCCTTTTCGTAGTCCACAAATCCGATGTATAGTGGTGAATCCCATTCCAGACTTTGTTCAACTATTATTCTCAAAGTGGCTATCTGGTCTGTACATGATCTGTTTTGTCGAAAACCTGCTTGTTCATCTCTGAGTTTCTTGTCTATGGACTCTTTTAATCTCTCAAGGATAATCCTGTTTAATACTTTTCCTGGCACTGATAGTAACATTATTCCTCTATAATTTGTGCACTCTTGTAAATTTCCCTTCTTAGGCAACTTAACCAGATATCCTTCCTTCCATTCTGCTGGTATCTCTTCCTTTTCCCAGACTTTACCAAGTAATTTATATAACATCTCTGTAGCCGTGTCGATATCTGCTTTGATGGCCTCTGCTGGAATGCCATCAGGTCCAGACGCTTTTCCATCTCTTAGAAGCTTTATGGCTTTCTTTATTTCTTCCTTCGTTGGTCTTTCACCGTTAATTTGTAGCTCTTCTTCTGCTGGCTGGATGTCCGGCGGGTTTTGTGGAGCTGGTCTATTGAGAAGGTCCCCAAAATATTCTGTCCACCTCTTCATTTGCTCTTGTATATTGCTGAGCAGTTTCCAATTCTTGTCTTTTATGAGGCAACTTGTTTGCTTGTATTTCCCTGTTAGCTTCTTTGTGCTGCTATACAGTTCTCTCATATTTCCTTTGGCTGCAGCATCTTCTGCCTCTCTTGCCAACTCCTCAATATACTTCCTCTTGTCTCTTTTGATACTTCTTTTTACTTCTTTGTTTGCTTCTGTGTACACTTCTTGAGCCTTGGCTTTGGAACTTCTGGTTTTGCTTGTGTTTAACTCTGCTTTCTTGTTTTTTTCTGTCTTTTATCTTATTGATGGTTTCTGTTGTTATCCATGCTTTTTGTTGTCTTTCCCTTTTCCCCAGTATTTCTTCACATGTCTCCTTCCATACAGTTTTGACCTGCTGCCAATAGTCTTCTGTATTCTCTCCATCTTCCAGCTGTTGGAGCACTTGGAATTTGTTGGATACTGTGACCGCAAATTTGTCTCTTGTTTCTTGATTTCTTAGCTGTCCTACATTATACTGTTGTCTATAATTTTGCATTGTTGCATATCTCTTGAGTTTCATTTTTACTTTGGCTATCAGAAGATGGTGATCTGATGCCACATCTGCTCCTCTATATACCTTTACATCCTGCAATGATGATCTAAACTTCTTGTTTATGCATATATGATCAATCTGATTTTCTGTTCTATGGTCTGGTGATATCCATGTTGCCTTGTGTATTCTCTTATGTGGAAACATGCTTCCTCCTATAGCCAGTTGATTTGAAGCACAGAAGTTTGCGAATAGTTCTCCATTTTCATTCATTACTCCTAGCCCATGTTTTCCCATGACTTCTTCAAATCCGGTGTTGACTGTACCTATCTTTGCATTCATGTCACCCATCAAAATTGTGATGTCTCTTCTTTTTACTTTATCCATAATTTCCTGTAGTTTAGTATAAAATGCTTCTTTCACAGACTCTTCTTTGTCATTAGTTGGTGCATAACATTGGATGACATTTACATGAATTTTCTTTTTAGCTGTTTTGAAAGTAGCTGTTATTATTCTGGGTCCAACAGCTTCCCATTCAATGAGTGCTTTCTGTGCTTCTTTAGATAACATAAGAGCTACCCCTTCACTGTGGTGTGAACTTTCGTCTTCATGTCCTGAGGACAGCACCAATTCACCTGTGATGAGTTTCTTCCTGTCTACCCCCTTCCACTTTGTTTCACACATTCCCAGAATCTCGATTTTGTATTCCCTCATTTCTGCTGCTACTTGCGCCACTTTCCCTTGTTCGTTTTATGTCCGAACATTCCAGGTGCCAAATCTGGAAGTTCTCCTAGAAGAAAGAAGGTTAGTCAGCAACACAGACTCCTTTCGGCTTTCTCTGTGTTGCATCATACGCTTCCCCACGAGAGGACCTTCCCCTGTCTTGGATGGCTGTGTTTTATTTTCTTTATTTGACTTGTCCATATTTGTTGAAGTTTTTTGTGGTTTAAATTTTTTACAGGATGGGGTAACCGGCCCCATGCCCAACCCTCCTTAGTCGCTTTCTACGACATGCTTGGCAGGGGACAGTGTTACTATTCTTTGCTCCCCTTTCGGGCCCCGGTAACACACGGGTGTCTTTATTATTATCTGGCAACAAACTTTTGAAACGTAATCTACATGCCTCTTCGTTCAAGTGGAACCGACGCAATAACAAAGTCTTAATGGCCTCATAGTCTGTGGCTAATGTCGGATCAATATTTTGTGCTGCACTTGCAGGTTCGCCATCCAGAAATTCCTTGAGTTTAAGTGCCCATGCAGTTTTGTCAAGGTTATTGACCTTGCATATATCCTCAAAGCGCGATAGCCATGATGACAAATCGTCAACGTGTAACTTGAACGGCGGTAGCTTAAAGTAATAATTGCCCTTAAGTCGGTTGGATGAAGATCCAGATTGAGCATTATCATTTTGGCTTGCTGCAGCACCTTGCGACTGAAGTTTTGCTGTTTCCAATTTAAGCCTTTGCAATTCCATTTCTTGCTGCAGTACGATTTCCTGTCGTTTCAATTTATTCTCTTCTTCAATCCGTAGGATTTCATCTCTTGCCACCTTTCTTTCTTCTTCTTGTCTTAATTCTTCTTTCTCTGCCTTAGCAATAGCTTTCTTTTCCGCCTCTTTTCTTTCAAGTTCTTCCATCTCTGCCTTATATTTTGCAAGTTGTTGTTCCGCAAATTCCAGGAGTGCATCTCCCTTTTTATTATAATCTTTTCCAATTTTAATGAAATGATCCAAGGTAAGCATTCTTGACGTTAATTTATTTAAGTATTCAATCACTAATGTCTAGTAATCACCAATAAAATCTATGTAGATATTTGTAATTACTCAACGTATGAATAATCAATATAAGAAATTGCAATATTCTTGTACTGTTATTTATAAGTTCCAAAAATCTATAATATTTTGTAAAAATATTATATATACCCACTAATATCTATCATAAATAGTTATGATATTTATTTATCTAAGATGCTGAAATTATATCATGCACTTAATATTAGTATTCAATAATTATGGGTATTATCCCTAAATAATTAGGTTATTTAATCTTTAATAGTTACTAAGTTCACACTGTAGTACTGAGAAAGTGTACTAATTAACATTTAATATGTCTTAATATGTTATAAATTTATAATAATTAATCATTGTATATTATGCCATAATCATGAGCTATAAAGTGCATTGCCCATTTCTTGGACCACCACTGCAAATTGGTGCAAAGTCCCTAATTCCTCCTTAAAATTCATAAAAATTTAATCATATTCATCTACACTCTTATTAATGAATAAATTATAGTAATAATATTATCTTATAAATGAATGAGATGAAGACAAACAACACAATTTGTTAACCAAGGATTACAGAACAGTATTACAATACGATAAAGACATTTTCACAATAAAAATGCATTTATAACTAAGTAGAATAAACCGGAAGCTAGAGATCAAAGAGTGAACTGAATAGAAAATTAACCTGCGTACACAAAAATTAGTGACGTATACATGGACTCATTAACGGTTATACAAATATATAAACGAAATGATAGTCAGATCAGAAAAACACGGCAGATTACAAATATAACTACAGAAATGAATAAAAATTAGAACTAAATACACTAGAATACCCCAGTTATAACTAGACTAGACACCTAACATGTACGGTCAATTAATTGCAAATTCGAACGAACAAAATCACCGGAAAGTCGTCGATGGGTTCTTCGTTAAATGCAATTAACTAACGGCCTTAAGAACAATTACAATCAGTTCGTGGCATCCAGAGAGCCATAGAATTGATTTCAATCCGCCGCCCAACCATTCCCACGAATTAGGAACAACACAAACGGTGAAAACAGAGATAACATATATATATATATGAAACATAGAATAGACATGCCCGTACAGACGAAATGGACTTAGTACTGTGTGTGGTTTCTGACAGACAATAGTCACAATTAAACTTATCTTTTAAATGCTCCGGAGATGCCAAGTTCATCAACGGGTTAAAACAAATGTCTTAACATTGTCTGCTCCTTGTTGGTATCTAAAGATTGTCCATTTCTTGATCGAATTCATCAAACTATGTTCACGTTGAAGGTTGTCGTTTGATCTGTTGGCATGTACGCACAATAGTATGACGTCAGCTTTGTGTAACTATGCATCTGCATCATAGGTCACGTTTTAGCATATCACGTGATTGTTCATTGAAAGTAAACAATTCCTTCGGAGTTCAATGAAAAAAAATTTTCCGTTTTTTTGTTTTGTTCTTTCGTCCCCAAACAATGGCCAACCACTGTTGCGAGGAAGGTTGGGTTGTGTTTTCTTCTCTTCTCATATATATATAATGTCACCACTGTTGCTAAACCTCCTCTGTTTAACTGTGTGACCGTTGAAGATTTTCATTGAACTAAGGAAGCTTCCGCTTCCATTGGCCAGTGCATCAATTCATTCATTTTATTTCTGTATCG
The DNA here is from genome assembly GCA_024509875.1 of Oreohelix idahoensis. NCBI lineage: Eukaryota > Metazoa > Mollusca > Gastropoda > Stylommatophora > Oreohelicidae > Oreohelix > Oreohelix idahoensis. Next base: position 475,633 of record JAMPIV010018978.1, read on the forward strand.
TGCTTGATGGTGTATTACGCGAAGATGGGTGTATAATCTTGTGACTATCACAACTGTTGGAACTAGTCAACCTCAATGAATGTGATAAGTCCCTTTTGAGTCCAAACGATTTATTACACATTTTCAGACATCATACGTTGATCATGAATACATCACATATATAATTTAGAATCCTATATTGAATTAGCTATCTGTGCATATCAGTCCTTTGTCCCGTAAATCCGAATTACTGTAGGCAGAACGACATAACTATATGCACGCGTGGTTGGTGATCCCAACGACCGACAGTGAGATTATGCGTCTGGCACTAATATAACTAAAACGGACTGTTAATTCATCTCGACTAGGTTTAGTCAATTACTAACCTGTAACATTCATCTTTCTTCATCATAACAGTGGACTGACCCATGTCCATAATAAAATACAATATAACTGTGTGGCACTCCATGCCCGACACTATAAGATTGCAAGGACACGTCTTCTCAGTTCGACGGTCATTCAAGAAAGGGTCCCGTCTCTTGGTCACGGTGCGTGACTACCAACGCTGAAACGTCACAGCGTTCAATAGGCTAATAATATTTTTACATACATTAAACGTTGTAACCCCTAAAATCGCATGCTGCTAACCTCTAGCAGACAATGCCAATTAAACTACAGTAACACTTTGGCACGTCCTATAATGAAATCACTTTGCTGTCTTTTTCTGACTCTATTGAGAAATGAAAATCCAATGGGGAAACTTCAAACACTAAGGTCTTATAGTTAAAACTTCGCTTACACAAAATGTAATTTCGCTAGTTTATTATCGTCAGTGACATTGGAGAATTTTTCAAAACAACTGTAGGAGTTCGTCATGGATGTATCCTGTCCTAAGTGCTCTTTAATATATCGAGAACATATTATGCAGGAGGCTCTCTACGATTATAAAACAACCATATCGATTGGAGGCCGACCTCTTTGCAATCTACGTTTTGCTGATGATATCAATCTTATAGCTGGAACAGAATCAGAACTTCAAGACCTTACCTCTAGACTGGAGAAAGTAACAAGAACTTTTTGGGATGGAAATTAATATAGAAAAAAGCAAGATATTGGTGAATAGCCATAAGAAACATGTTCCGACCAACATTACGTTAAATGGGCAAACGTTAGAAGAAGTTAACACTTTTAAATGTCTGGGGTCCACTATATGTAGTGATGGAAGATCAAGTAAAGAAATCAAGACAAGACTTGCGATGGCCTCAGCTGCCATGACAAGGCTGAATGTGATCTGGAAAAGTAACATCAGTTTTCCTGTGAAGATCAAATTATACAAATCACTTGTATTATCTATTCTCTTGTATGGGTGTGAGGGCTGGACACTCACTGCAGATACGGAGCAAAGGATTCAGGCTTTCGAGCATAAATGTTATAGAAGAATTTTGCGCATTTGCTATAAAGAGCACAAAACAAATGTCTATGTTAGAGAGAAAATAAACACCTATGCAGGCCACTGTGATAAACGAGCGCAAAGGCCTTTTTGCTCCATCTTTTCCTACATTTTTCATATTGTATTTTCTCCGACATTTGCTCTTTCATCCCATATTTGCGACCCACATTTGCTATTTCATCGTTGTGATTACTCGCGACCGGTATCTAGAGAACCACATTTGTTCTTTCATCGGGGGAAATAAAGTCCTTTGATTGAGTCCACATGCCTGACATTATCGTTTGAAGCCCACATTGCATCGTGATAAATCTGGTAAAAACACATCTGGTCATCCTAATCAAACATCTGGGCATGCTGTAATTTCTGTGACACCACATTGGACGCCCAGATTGGCCAGGGGAAAACGTTTCATGCTGTAATGGTGTTATCTTTGTTCGGCCGCGGTTCAGACAAGCGTTGGTTTACCACATTGGACGCCCACCTTGGCCAGGTGAACAATAAACAATCAGAGGTCAAACTACACCCACGTTTGGACTGACAGGGGACAAGAGCGATCATGTGAATGAGTGACCAGAGAGGCCATTAAGGATGGGTTGGTATGGGCGGAGCTGTACAAGAAACCCATATTGGACTGGCAGAAATATAATCTACTGCGTAGCTTGCAAGAGGAAGGAGTCCAGTTTTTTTACATTGTGAGGAAGAGATTAATCCCAAAAACGCCTAGCCTAATACACGTGTTTATTCAGAGTGGATATAATTCAGTTCTGTGATGAATTGTGTTCTTAAAGGATTTTGCGAAGGGAAAAGAAGGTTAGTAGATCTTATACTTATTAATACATTTTCTTATTTTTGTTTATTTTAACCTCACAGCTAAAATGTGCGAAAGATAAAGTTTCAAATAATTCTTGGCATAACTGATTAATAAAATCAGAAGATTTTCCTAGAAGATGATAGGATGATAGGAGGTAATTAATAGTTCATATTTCACCTTTATCATCATCACAGTCTCCCATGCGCACACACTCTCATGCACAAGATATTTAACATCATTGGAATTGAACTCAGAGAGAGAGATGATTAATGAGCAGTAGTTTAAATGAAAGTCAACCAGTGATGTTAAATGTGAAAAACTTACGAAGACTTTTGTGTGTCTTCAGTTCATCAGAAGTCTGAGTCTACACGCAACGTGTCTGACGTCTAACCAGAAATAAGTTATCAAAAACGGACATTTGGCTAGCAGAATTCGCCATAGGACATCTTTCATTCCTCAATTAAAAAGGAATATTGTCTCACCCACAAGTCAGAAGGTGGACGCAGCATTTTTCGTCACCATATGCTGCTTGATCACAAGTTCAATACAGAGTTATCACAAGTTCAATACAGAGTTATCACAAGTTCAATACAGAGTCATCATAAATTCAAATCACTCGAAAGATCATTATTATCCGAAGTCAAGCAAAAGAGCTCAAAAGAGGAATCGCATATTTATAGCAAAGGCAACACCCTCTTAAGCGCATTCTATGAAGCAGACTATATATATATATTTTATGAATCACGACTACATATGCAAGGTTATGAGTCTACATATCACTACCGATTCGTGAAGATATCCAGTCTGGCCAGTACCCTCGGGAGATTAGACAACAGACCTTTTGTTCATATGACAGCTATTAACTGTTAATCAACACTACAGAGATATACTCAAACAGTGAAGGAATATACATAGATATCTCGTCAGCGTTCTCCGTACGACAACAGTATTCATCAGAACGTCCTCGGCTTAGAGATACCCCACTCGACATAACGTATAACAACTTGGGACATTTTATGCATACATGTGAATCCTCATATCTAGGAGAAGCATTTAGGACACATGGACTGTGTAGAGTACTCACCATTTTGGTAACACGTATCATATCACATCATCATTTCACTTTACACCAGTTCATTCTTAATTAACTATTACTTAATTAACTGCTATTTTATTATCTCATCTGTGTGTTTTGTGTGAATCGTCTTTCATCTTCATCACGTTCTAACCATTACTAACCCTATATGTGTGGATATTTCATTAATAAACCCAACGATCGTTTGATCATTATCTGGTTTGTTAATGTATCACTCGTGCTGTCGGTGTTACTTATTCACCTATAGGAACATTTCTCTACTCAGATGAGGTTGGGGGCTTTTTCTTTACGGGATCTAAGGGCAGAAGCTAAGGTCGTGGGGAAACAGAACTCTTTTCATAATTAATTAGAAAACACTGTCTAGTGGAAAGCATTCGCATTCCTGTCTTCTTGTCCCTATCTCGAATAGGACTTTATTATTTCTTAACGAGCCAATTTCTAGAGACCTTATATCTAATATCTCATAGACTATTCCTGGCAAAAACTACTGTTGTAGTTGCCCCAGTACTCACCACACGACAGCCACCAAGAACCACTTTTGTCAGTAGACAAACGTCGAAAGCTCGCCTGGTTTGGGCATGTAACTCGTCATGACTCCCTTTCGAAAACGATCCTCCAGTGAACAGTCGAAGGTATAACGGAGAAGAGGAAGGTAAAGAAAATCCTGGGCTGATAACATCAAAGAATGGGCAGGGCACGATTTTTCCACACTTGTACGCATTTCTGAGGATAGAGAGCAGTGGAGGACCCTGTCTGCTGATGCTTCCAACATGGCACCCCTACGACCCATGACGGGTTACGGGTTGAGATGAGATGATGATTCTCGTTAAAGCCAATCACTATTCAGGCTAGTTTTTCTTCTTTTTTTTTCAAGTAAGAGCCAATCAATGTATATGACGTCTTAGTGTATTGTATTTTCGTCAAGGTATAGCTATAATTATTAACACTGCCATTTAAAGTATTGTAACTAATTCTTGTTGAAAACCCCGGAAATAATTACAATTTTCCATTGTCCTAATTGCTCAATATTGTAATAATCAGGAAAGAATTATATATAGTCAATTTTGCAGGTCATTCCTACAAGATAATAACTCGTGATATTTAAGCAGCCCTCGACAACAAAGCTGACCGGAAACTAATATGTAATGCGAATGTATGGGTCAGACAATTACAATTTATCTGCTTATAACAATAAACACCGTCTAACGTCTGAATGAACAAGAGGTTGGCAAACAAAAGCCTGACAATGTTGATTTTAACCCCTGAACGTATAGTTCAACGCATGGCTAAGCGTTCTTTCCTAGATTAAAAAGATGAGTAAGCCAGGAGTGGTTTACGCTGAAGTTTATCTAAAACGATCCTCCTACAAAAAATATTATTGGTAATTACTGACAAAGGGTAGTGAAGCATAGGACTGACATAAATAATTGACGAAAGAATAGGACGTTTAAACTCAGAAGAAAAAAACATTGAATATACTGTAATATAATACATTAATAATACGAACCACACATTGTAATAATATGCGAATCTTGACATGTACGACATTCTGTAAATAAACATGGCTATGAACTGAACATGCTTTTACTGAGTCCCTTCTGAAACGTGTGTGCTTGTGTAGATGACGAGGTAATGCTTATATATACATACATAATAACATTACATGGTGGCAGCGGTCGATACCGGACTGACGCAAAACAGCTACACGATAACACGTGAGTACAGTATTCGGCTAATTTTCGTCATCGAAGTCAGCCATGGCGGCGAAACAATATCGCAACGCACCGCAAATGAGATTCGCCGGTCAAGACGATAAGAGTGAAGCTTTCTTGTTATGGCGCCAACGCATAGAGCTATATTCCAAGACCACTGGTCTGGAAGGACAAACCCTAACTCCATATATCCTAGAAGCATTGGACGATGAAGGTTTGAAAATCTACAACAGTTTTGCTACCGCCATGCCGGTTGAGTCGGCAAACCGACCCCGTAGCCATATTGGACGCATTTGAAAAACGTCTGATCATAAAGCGCACACACTTTAGAGCGGCAAGATTAGAACTTCACCATCTGCGACTGAAACCCGATGAAAGTCTAGATGGTTTTTTCACTAGCATCAAGGAGAAAAAAAGTGCATGCAAAGATAACAAAGAAGAAGAAAAAAGAGCGAATTATCGAACAGATCCTTCTCAGCACACCAATGCCAGAGTTCCAGAAATGGATACTGAGCCAGAGTGATACACTAACTTTACAACAACTTCTGGATGAAGGCAGGAAACACGAGGCACAAGCACTAAACATTAAACAAATTCAGCAAGGTACATTAGCAGCCCAGGTGGATGCAGTGAAAAGCTATAAACCTAGACACAACAAAGCAACTGGTTCGAAGCAACAAGAAAAACACAACACAAGCAGAGGTGCTATGTGTAAATGTTGTGGCCTAAACCACATACAAAACCACTGTCCAGCTAAAGACTCTACATGTCATTACTGCAGAAAGAGGGGCCACTGGATAAAATTATGTTTCAAGAGGAAACAAGACAGTGCTCAACACTAAACTTCACAGCAGAGAGTCATCAAAACAAACACACTTTATGATGACTGAGGACCTTGACTCCAGTGAAGAAAGTGATCCTTCCACATTTGATACTGTGAAGATACTAACTTTCAGTAATGAACCAAAGAGAACGCAGGCTTTCTGCAAGGTACAATTCCGAATACCAGGAATTAAAAGGCACAAAGAAAGATATATTCGGTTCAAGATAGACACAGGAGCCCAAGGTAACACTCTACCCTTAAGAATATTCAGACAGATCATGCCTGACAAGGTGGATAAGCAAGGATTTCCCACAAGGGATGTAAAAAGTAGGAGTGGCAGGACAAAGCTAAGAGCTTACAATGGAACAAGTATAGACTGTTTTGAGCAGTAACACTTGAATGTTCATACAGAGGCTCTGAATGGACATTGTCAACATTTTACTTGGTAGATGTTGAAGGACCTGCAATTTTGGGTTTACCAATGTGCGAAAAGCTGAGTGTGGTAACTATTAACAACATTAAAGAGGATATAGGTCTTGCAGATGCTCTCAGCAGACTACCAAACCCCAACAAGACAGCAGATCTTACCCCAAACATCAAAGTTGATTTTGTCAAGTTTAGCGGTAATCGGCTGAACACATCAGAGAAGACACAATGAGAGATCCTATCCTTAACTCTCTCAAAGAACCGATATACCGTGGATGGCCAAGCTCTATCAGGGAAGTTCCAACACACATCCGTCCATTACTGCTCTATGAGGGACGAGTTAAGCATCGAAGATGGTCTGATCCTTAAAGGAGATCGCATTATTATACCAGAAACACAACGCGATATCATCCTTAAACAGCTCCATAATAGTCACCTTGGTATTGTGAAGACACAACTGAGAGCAAAGAAAGATGTTTACTGGCCACAGATAAACAAGGACATAGAAACACTATGTAAAAACTGTTCAATTTGCCAAGAACATGCAAATAGGCAGTGCAGAGAACCTCTCATACCATCAGACATACCATTGAGCCCTTGGAGCATTATAGGAACTGATATTTTCTCAATCGACAATAATGACTATCTTATTATTGCTGATTAATACAGCAAATTTCCCATCATTGAGAAACTTCCACAACCCTCACCATCAGCTGTTATTGCAGACATTACAAAGAAGTATTGCAGCATGTTTGGCATCCCAGATGAAATTAGATCAGACAACGGTCCACATTTCTCAGGTCAAGCATACAGAAACTTCACTAAGGACTGGAAGATCAAACACACAACATCATCACCTAGATACCCTAAATCTAATGGTTTCATTGAGAGACAGATACAAACTATCAAGTCAGTCATGAAGAAAACAAGAACAGAGGATGTACACCTAGCACTCTTGAGATGGAGAACAACACCGGTAGACAGTAAGATCGACAGTCCAGCAGAACTTATGTTTGATAGAAGAATTAAAGACCTCCTACCATCTAAGGTCCACAACATAGAGACAGCACATATGATCAACTTCAGCATCGTCAGCAAGTTCAGAAATCCAACTATGACAAATGTGCTAAAGACTTACCACCATTATATCCTGGTCAGCATGTGACTACCTACAACCACAACAATGACACATGGTCAAAAAGCAACAATCATTTCCAGAAACCCTGAACCCAGGAGCTATACTTTAAGACCAGACAGCAGCAGCAACCTCCTGAGGCGAAACAGAGTGGACATAAGAGAAATCCCACAGAATACAACAGAACAGAGAATTCCCATGCTTTCAACAGACAATGCAGTAACTCCAGACCTTGGTGCCCCACAAAACCAACAAGCGCCAAGGCCGAAATCACAACCAACTCAAGCTAAACCAGGGACTTCCGCAGAACCACCAGCACTTTACACCACTCGTTCTGGCCGTACAGTGACACCTCCCAGCCGATACAGACAGTGACATATATATACTCACACTGAGCATTACACATACTTATCCTTTCTCACATGAAACATTTCGTTGGAAACGTTTGCACACATTTTTTTTTTTTTCAAAAAAGGGGGGATGTAATATAATACATTAATAATACGAACCACACATTGTAATAATATGCGAATCTTGACATGTACGACATTCTGTAAATAAACATGGCTATGAACTGAACATGCTTTTACTAAGTCCCTTCTGAAACGTGTGTGCTTGTGTAGATGACGAGGTAATGCTTATATACATACATCATAACATTACATATACCACTGCTTTGTAATACTCTTCCTTCCAGAACACTGCACCTAATAACGTTAGGAAACCAGAAATCTACTTCTAAATATCATCATCATTTTGTCATTTTTCTGTGCTCTAATTACGAAGCATGGAGCCGCCATTGTTTCTCACGGGAAACCTGTACCAAGCGTTTCAAATGCTCTTGTAGCGGTGATTTCTGTGGCAATTAGTTTCACGCCATGAGGTAACCAGCCTCAGGTAACCAGCCTCAGGTAACCAGCCTCATACACAATCTTAAATTAGTGGCCTTGTACGACATGCATGAGAGTGCACTAGTCATATTCTTTATTTGTTTCTTCAGAGACCCCAGGGAACTACTGGGGGTACTGGTCAGGGAACTACTGGGGGTACTGGTCATGGAACTACTGGGGGGTACTGGTCAGGGAACTACTGGTGGTACTGGTCAGGGAACTACTGGTGGTACTGGTCAGGGAACTACTGGGGGTACTGGTCAGGGAACTACTGGGGGTACTGGTCAGGGAACTACTGGAGGTACTGGTCATGGAACTACTATGGGTACTGGTCAAGGAACTACTGGGGGGTACCGGTGAATATCCTAAGTATAAATCTAAATTTACCTTGTCATGTCCCTAAGCAGGCCCTTTTCATATCCTTCCGCTATTTTGAGTGAATTGTTCCCAAGTTATGAAATAAGTAAATTACACGTGCTCTATTATCATCATCACACGTTATGAAGCTCAATTTGCTTTATTCAATTATGTTCTCTTCCTGTTTAGTTTATGTGCTCTTCAAACATCTTTAGAAACAGTCTCGTTTATTTCGAATCAGGATAAATAAAAGTAAACACATCACACTTTTATATTTCTGTGTCTAGTTTTCTTTGGTGTTTTCTTCACTCTTTTCAAACACAGTCAAAGCCGGGTACAAAAAAAAGCTCGTCTAGTTATAAAGCTACCTCTCCTGTATAGCAATATCGGTGCTTGTACATCATTAAATGGCTGTTATAAATGTAATAACAATAATCAGCCGGGAAACTATCCACACTGCTCCAGCAGTAACAGTTTTCAGGAATTCAATCATGAATCTACCAGTCACTGAAATAACCATATTCCTTCTACCTAAGAGGAACACCAGCTTTCAGTGTGAAATGTTCTAGAATATTTCACACGACAATAACAAATCATCATAATTTTCCTTTTCGCTCCTGATGGAGCATAGAGCTCCCACCATGTAGCTGGTCCCCTTGCAGGAAGCCAGCACCAAGCATTCACGTGCTATTGCAGAGGTGGTTTCTGTAGTAATTTGTTTTCTATGGTGAGGTTCCCGGCCTCGTGCTCAACCTTATATTAGTCGCCTTCTACGACATGCATGTAGGAGTAGTAGTCCTATTATTTCTTGGTGTCCCCCAGAATCCCCCGCGGCACTACACGTGACATAATAACAATACTAACAAATAAAATTACTTTCTGATACAGCAAACTTGCACCATCTTTATCACTGACGTGGATGATCAAGCTGTGGAATGCCTTCCTCCAGACATCGCTGTGGTTGAGTACCCGTTTCCAGTTAATAAAGGAGTGGCTCACGTGAACTGCTCGGTTTCCAGTAGGAGTTCATCAAAGCTGCAGTACAACATCACAAATGGAAACAGCAATGGAACATTCGAGGTTTGTCTTGAAAAGAAAATATACCGGAGCAATAGAAAGGTGGGCCCATGTAGTTCCTAGAGGGGTCTCTGATATGACAAAGAAAGAACAGGAATACTGTACCCACAACTATTTCAAACAAAACGACTAGTTTGAGGTTGTGCATGGGGTTGGCAGCCTCATATCACGTGAAAACCACATGACCACAGAAACCACTGTTGTAAGAGCAAGAGGATGCTTGGTTCAGGCACGGCGCCCAGCTACAGTTGTGGTTCCATATGCCATAATGAGCGAGAAAAGATAATGATAATGATAAATGTTAATATAGTCACATGGGATGTGCCAGACGTAACAAGATGGGCCTAAAGGGGATAAAATGAGTATAGAGAGTTAAAATACCCCACGGCTTGGTTCTATAAATTACGTAGAAACTTGGGCAACAAAACTTTGGAAACTTTCAATGACGCGATAGACATCTTTAAGGAAACAGAACTTGACAGCACGCCAAAACCTTTTCTTTACGTTAGCTCCGACTTTATATTAAAATGTTCAGTAACTTAAAAGTTAAAGAAGAAAAGATAGACAATGTGAAGAACAAAACAGTATCTTCTACTAGAGTGGATAGTTTAAAAAATGTATATGAAGATACATAAGCTGGATGAGAATTTTCAATTCAAGTGTCAGGTCAGTCATATTATATGGATCTGAAACATGGAGAACAACAAAAACAACCAAAAAGCTAGATTTTCATAAATGAATGCTTGTGTAGAATAGAGGGTTGAGGTGGTATGACAAGATCACGTATGTGGAACTGATGACAGGACAAGCACCGGGGGAACAAGAGATGAGAAGACGCTGGGGATAGATAGGACATTGAGAAAGCCTGTTGATAGCTTTACATGACAATCTGTGCTCTGGAATTCCCACGGTAAGAGACGTAGAGGAAGACCTAAGAACACAAGGAAAATAGAACTGAAAACATATATGAAGGGATAAAGAAGACGTGAAAAGACTTTCAGCGGATGGCATGGGACAGGAGGACTTGGCTTAGGTTTGTTGAAGGCCCATGAGTCTTGAAGAGTTGAAAAGTGATAGAAGAAGAAGAAGACACATATGCTGACATTTTTAATTAATAGTAGAATTATGAATTTTTGTGGTCATAATATAAACAACTTGAGATACGCTGATGATACAATCTTAATAGTAAAAAGTGAAACACACTTACATGAATTAAATGATGCAGTAGTGGAAGAAAGTGAAAATAAAGTCCATATCCTAAATGAAAAAAAAAAAAAGACAGAAGTAATGGTCATCTCGAAGAAAATGACGCCTCTAGAATGAACTACCAAAAATAAATTGAACAGTGTTGAAAAAAGTCAATAAATTAAAACAATCTAGGCACGTTAATAATATCGGATTAAAGATGCATCTCAGAAGTGAAGAGAATAGTAACCCAGGCAAAAGCAGCATTCTAAAAAATGAAAAGTGTTTTATGCAACAAATCGTTGTCAATGAAAGTAAGAAACAGATCTTCAGTGTTATATAGAACTAGTTCTGGCATGCGGCAGCGAGTCATGAATAGTTATTAAACAAACAGGAAAAGCACTGTGGCGACAGAGATATGGCTCTACAGATTAATGTTAAGAATACCACAGACAGCTAAAAAAAAATTTGAGTAATGTGGATGTTCTTAAAGAAGCCATTGCCCAAAAGGAAGCTTATATCGTACACTGGAAGGAAGCAATCCACTTTCTTTGATCATGTTCTTAGAAGACGAAAGCTGGAATATACCGTGACAACAGAACAGATTGAAGGAAGGAGAGATAGCGGACGACAAAGAGTTAAGTTACTGAACAGTTTAACAGCTTGACTTGGAAAGAAGTCATCAACAGACGTGATAAAGAGAAAAGAAGTTTTGGAGAGATATGATCATCTACGCCGATAGGTAAGAAATTATAACTATAAGATGAAGATTTGTGCAGGTTTAATATCTTGAATCACAACGGGCTGATCACCCGTTTGCCAGTCACTTTGATTACGGAAACAACAGCAAATGGATTGATTTGCCGTTGCCCTAAAGACGCCATTAGGCGTGATGGGAAACAATGGCAAAGAAAACCTATCTGCTGTTGCCCTAAGACGCCACTAGGCGTAATGGCCACTGACTGCTTTGACGGTCGGTGGCTAAGGACGGAAGAAGAAGAAGAATATCTTGAATAAATTATGCAGGTTTATCTTTTGGGCAAATTCACTGCAAATTATTAACACTCTAAGTGAGATAAATTTTGTATAGTCCGTTCATCAATTGATGTTCAACTTTAAAATTTTTTTTCAAAAACACTACCTGATGTAATGAATTCATATTTTGCATGTAGTCTTAGATAATCCCTGACGTTACAAATATGTTGTTGTTAGGTCAATATCAATTCTGCATTCTTCAAAACCGTAAATTACTTTGATCTTTTCGGAATCTTACAAGAAGCACGGCTTAAAATTTAAATTTTACAGTATACTACGTCATAAATGTCATAAATGTCAAAAGTAGGATCAGAGGCGTATCCATATCTGCTCACCGCATAGGAAACAGCTATAAGTAGTGATACATTTAAATCTGAAACGCGGGGGGAAAAATACTGTATTCAAAACTATATTGTATACGACACGGTAATTTTACATGTATACCTGCACTATTTCTTCGTGTTTTGACGGAGCATAAATATATTGTTTTATGTTTTTGATATCTCAATTAAGTTACATTTATCTCAGTCCGTATCTGACGATTCCATTAGATTAACAACTGTTAATGGCTGGATATACTGTAATCCATCACGTTGCCAGTATTCTTCTTCTTCACTATTTGCACTTCAAACTCATAATGAATGTAATATTATTCTATATGTTCAGAAAACAAAATATGTTTCAATATAATACAATGCAGCTATAACTTTACAATAATTTCACGATACGCCACTGACTTTACAATGGTACAGATTTGCACTAATGATGTCGCACTATTTCCGCTTTCAACAGCAGACAACTGCGGTGCACGAAATGTCATGATTTTGTCTTAAAATATACTTTTTTTCTATTAAAAAACCATTTATTGCCCGTGCAACACAAATGTACTGCTGAAATGCTAAATTTTGATACCGGTAGGGGAGTGTGATTTTAATATAACCTGAAGAAGAGATATCTCAAAATAGATACATTTTCTGGAGGCAAAAAATGTTTTCATAACGTCATGAACAATATAATACTACATACAAAATATAAATTCATTACATCAGGTAGTTTTTTTAGAAAACAAATTTTAAAGTTGAACATCAATTGGTGAACGGACTTTTTATAGTATCTGTTTACATGTATTATCTATTTAGTAATGCTTTTTGGGGGGTTATTGCAACAGATTAATTACAGCACAGGGGAAGTAATCCTAAAGAGCATTCCACTGTACCAACAGTACAACCTCACGATAGGGGTCAGTTATGGAGCTGATACCACCAACGTCGAACTCATCATCTTCGCAGAACAAAAACTAAATCTGACCAACTTACCACAGATGATTAGCATAACGGAAGAACAAACTGTTGGACTCATATTCACTGTCACGGCTTGCTGTGTGTTTAAAAGAGTCCAGTTTATGATCCTGAATGGAAACGATGACAAAAAAGTTACCCTGACAAGCACGAACGGAGAGATCAGATTAATGGTGCCGTATGATAGAGAATCTCAGGCACAGCACATTTATCAAATTCAGGCTTCTTCCGAAAGCGGCCAGACCGCGACAGAAACCTTAACAGTTGACGCAACTGACATCAATGACAATAATCCGGAGTTTTCTTCCAGCGTGAATGAGATTGCTATATATGAAACCGTTCCACCCAATAGCTTTATTCAAAGGTATACAGCAACGGATAAAGACGCTGGAAGTAATTCAATGTTAACATACAACATTACTGCCGGGAACATTGGGGATGCATTTCATATTAACGACACTGGACATGTTTTCATACTTAAACAACTGGACTCCGAAACAACGAGTACTTATGAGTTAGAAATAGCAGCATACGACATGGGTTCCCCGAGTCTAAAAGGAACTACTTTAGTTGTTGTGCAAGTTCTTAAAAACAATACGAACCCACCACAGTTAGTTCCCATTGGAGGTAATTATACAGTAACGTTACGCGAAGATTCGGCTCTGGGTATGTCGGTGTTCCAGGTACAAGCTACCGACAACCACACAAACTCCAGGTTTACTTACGATATAATATCCGGTAATACCAACGACGACTTTCAGATTGTCCCAACCACCGGGACGGTGTTCATCCAGAAATTTCTTGACCGTGAAAGCACCCCGATATATATACTAAACGTCAGTGCCACCAATGGGAATGGGGTTTCTGTTTTTGGAAATTTGTATGTAGACGTCTCTGATGTTAATGATAATAGTCCGGTTTTCTCGCCCGGAGTCATTGTATGTAACGTTTCCGATGAAGCGCCGAGTGGTACTCCTGTGTGTGTTCTCAATGTAACCGACGCTGACCTCGGCCTTAATGCAAATGTGACTTTAACCATAGAGAGCGGTAATACGGCTAATGCTTTCACATTCAGTGGGTTCGACTTAAAGACAACTATAAAAATGAATTACCCGAACGTTAACACGTACAGATTAAGTGTTAGAGCTGGTGATTCTGGTTCGCCGATAAGAAGTGCCCCAGCGCTGGTTGTAGTCAAGATTGTGAACAAAAATATTCCCTATTTCAACGTCAACTCAGCCACAGTCCTAGTGAGTGAAGATGAGAATGTCGGATATAAAGTTTACGATGCGAATGCCACAGATAAAGGGGCTGTAGAAGATGGAAGTATACGTTACCGTATCTCTGCTGGGAATAGCAATGGTGATTTTAACATCAGAGCTGGTTCAGGTGAAATTGTGCTAGCCAAGCAATTAGATTATGAGAGAATACCTATCTATACTTTAATTATGATAGCAAGTAACCCAGCCTCGTCAAATCCAGACGTCACCTTTACCTTGACAGTCAGCGTTGGTAACGTTAACGAATATGATCCATCCTTTTGGCAATATTCGATCAGTTTCGAAGTTGACGAGTTTGTTAGACCAAGCACGTTTGTTGGAACTGTATTAGCTAACGATTCTGATAGTGGAAGTTACGGTCAAGTTACAGAAACAATGTCTGGATGTACAGAGTTCGACATAGATCCCATCACAGGAATTATCACAGTGAAAGCCATTCTAGATTACCTAGTCAGACAGTACTATAGTTGCGTTGTCCATGCCCAGGACGGGGGAATACCTCCCAGAGAAGCTAATGCTTCTGTCGTTATACGAATCCGGGATATAAATAACCACAACCCTTACTTTGCTAGCGCTACATATGTGGACGTTTTAGATTCACTAGACCCTTGGTCTGAAATATTTCAAGTCTCCGCATTCGACCTTGACACAGGTGACGCTGGAAAAGTTGCGTATGAAATAGAAGCTGCTCAGAGCTTGAAAACATTTGAACTGAATAGAACAACGGGAATCCTTCGAACGACTGAATTTCTAGACTATCGTGCCACACCCAGTTACACTTTGAAAATAAGAGCTTATGATCTCGGAATCCCTAGCCTTGATAACTCGACAACTCTAACAATAAACGTAATCTCTACTGATCCAAACCGCCACAATCCAGTTTTCCCTTCGACGTGTACAACGACTGTCACCATTAACAGGAATTCTGCTGCAGGCTCTGTGGTGTTGGCATGCTCGGCGACAGATGATGACAAAGGGATCAGTGGTGAAATTGTGTACACAATTACGTCGGGAAACGACGATGGATACTTTATTATCGACAACAATTTGGGCACCGTAACCACAGCCACAAAACTGACGTCAGCCGGAAATTCCAATAGCTTAAATGTTCTGGCCACGGACATGGGAAAACCTCCCCGTAATGCCTCTTTCACTCTGGTTGTTGAGGTGATTCCCCAAATTGTCAAAGATATCAAGGCCGATTACAACTTCACAACTCCAGAAAATACTACTGTAAGTTCATCATTAGGTTTGATCACTGTGGACGACGGACGAACAGTTTCCGCCTATAGCATAGTCACTGGAAATTATGGTGACGCTTTTGACATTATCTTGGATGGCAACAATGGAAAAGTGGTTGTGAAGAACGGTCTCAATCGAGAGTTATATTCCCTCTATTCACTTGAAGTCCACGTGTTTAGTGATTTGGATGTTTTGAGCATAATTGTTAAGATTCTTGTCACGGATGTCAATGATAATGACCTGACGTTTGAATTCACAACATTGAATCTAGAAGTGCCAGAAAACAGCCCATCTGGCACGACAGTGGCCACAATATCCAACACTGACCTGGACACTGACGCTGTTAACAGAAACAATACACTTACTTTACAACAACCGATATCTCTTTTCAGCGTTGATCAGGCAGGTGATTTAACGCTTATCTCCGTGCCAGACTACGAAACGACACCACAGGTCACTGTATACGTTATCGCCTCAGACAAGCAATGGCCGTACCACAGCACAACTCTCACGGTTAGCGTAACTATCATTGATGTCGAAGAAAAAGAGATTAGGTCGACATCGGATATCACTGACAATGCTCTGATTTCTCTAGAGGTTCCCTTCCAAGCTCCCGTTGGACATCTAATTTATACCTTGAAATGTGGCGACTTTAGTATTACGCCATCACCGTCAGCAGTCATTAAGTTTGTCGCCTTCCAGACGACAGCTCCATTCCGGTGAGTTTTACATTGAAGTTTCCATATTCTGTAAGATTCTATAATTGCACTAATGCTAACATTTTTACATACAACTCTGGTTTCCAATTTCCGCAGCGTTAGCGACATCAATCATAAATACATACAAACATACATACATACATACATACATACATAATCAGAATATTTATTCTCCATAAAATACATTGAAATGTACTGACATGATATAATAAAATACAAAATGGCATATAGGAGAATCATTAGAATTTACATAAAGTACTTACTTACTTAGTCGTTCCCCTTCTACCGTGAGGTGTAGAGGTTTGGAAGAGAGAGCGCCAGACTATCCTATCGGCTGTCTTCCTCCTGGATCCTTGGCTCTTTGTTTCCCATGCTTGTCGTGGTAGCCGATCTTCTCCCATTCTGCAGACATGGCCAATCCATCTTAGTTGGGACTGTTCTACTTGTGTTTGCAGAGGGTGGGATTTTAGGCCTTGACGTCTTTTCTTGTTACATCGACCACCTTCCTCAGATACCTCATTTCTAAGGTTTGGATCTGGCCTTTGTGGGTTGTAGTCATTGCCCATGACTCGCATCCATATGTCAAGACTAGGACATAGGTGGAGCGGTATACAGCCATCTTCGTTTTCTTACTGTCGTGAAATTCTACATCCACATATGTAAATTAAAACGTAAATGTAAAGCCTAACAAATAAATTTAATAAAAGAAAAGAGAAATGGTAAAAGAACAGTGCTGTCACAATGACTGTACGCAAAATCCCCCTGTGTTCTCCTTCGTCTGCAAATTGTAACGCTTTCACGTTGATAGTAAAAGCCTACTGTATTATTACCCGCTTTCTTCAATGAAACGTGTACTGTATTTCTTGGAAAAACCTTGAGATACGCAAGCTGATCAATGACCTAAATTTAATATTTCATTCATTCCATTTTATACACGGCGTAACTAAAAGACAGATGGACTAAAGGATAGAGAGAAGGGAGAGGCAGAAAGCAAGGACACATGCAACACTAAACACGCGTCGCGCGATACACAATTGCTGCCATCACGCGTGTAAGGCCACAAGCACTGGCTTTTTTTCAAATCGTCAGTGATAAAAACCCTACCCATACTAGAGTTAGGTTTTAAAATCCTGAAAAACGCTTATTGGGAATTATGACATTATACCGGTTTACGTTTGAAAACATGACAGTACCCAGACACCCTCAAGTTTGGAAGTGAGAAGGTAGTAACAGCACGACTATCCTAGAAGAAAATGCATATGGGCTCCATTAAATTCGTATATTTGGGTTCCTTAGGGTTTGCTGACAAAGAATATGTGAAACGTTACGCAAATAGTCTAGGAATTACCAAGTTATGGCCAAAATAAAATAGTGGGGGTGCCTGACAGCATGAAATCATTTCTGCTCATAAAATTTTTTTTTATAACGTGTTTGAAAAAACATTACGTTACGGAAATAGCCTACCATGTTAACTCCTATTTGATTGGAGCGCAACAAATGTAAGACTAAACACGATTGGTCGGGCTATAAATACTATCTTGTGTTGTCAGGGGAAACGTGAAAAGGAGTACTTTTTTGAAAAGATGTGTAGACATGGTTTGATTGGGTAGAGCTGCGAATATACTCAATTCAGAGCGTCTGTTCCTTGCCACATCTTGTAATAAACCTACTAAGAAGCAGTGCGTTGAGCACCAGTGTATATTTTTTTTTAAAATAAAGCCTGGGACATCGGCAGATCGGAGTTGTGCTATATTCATTGCCAGTCAACGAAACTGTTTATTATTTCCATGAATTGTGGTAAGCTTGAAATATTCAATATCTTTTAATGAAAATTGAATGTAAATTGATAATTTATGTCTGTATATATGTGTAGTTCAGTAGCGAACATGATGTAAAGCCTATAGTGCTCCAGCCTGAACAGAAGGTGTCGGAGGAAAGTAAAACTGCATGGAATGGCCAAACAGTACACTGACACCTAGATTATTGACTAGAAAGAAATAATGCTGGAATTGCAGAGGCGTAGTAACCATTAGGGAGGGAAATACTGGTATAAAGTATTTCAGATGAAGCTGACAGTTGGCCTAACGCTCTGAACTCAATGTTTGTGATGTATTGTGCTCAGTGTAGAAATAGAGTATAAATTAGTTCTGACGTAGAAGGTACAACCTTCTTGTTTCAGGGACCGTGGTCTTAAAGTTATTGAGCAGCACCTGGTCAGAGCTTTGCTGAAGCCAGAGGTGGACAGCATACTCCTTGGTCCATATAGCAACCAGTGGGGTGGCTCCAGAACTCATTAAAGTAATCGAGCAGAGGAGTCTTTTACTGCAGTCATCACGAAAGATAAGAGAGTGTGGCCATGGAGCTCAACATTATGTACCCCCATCTTAAAATGACATTGTAAAATAAAATTAAGAGGGGAATTTAATTGTTTTAATACCAGGAACTGAGAACATCTCCAATACTAGTTCCAATAGAAACAAACTATTGAAGTCATGATGACAAATACCAACAGAGCTTGAACAAAACAAAACCAGTATTACCTCATATTACTACTACACAACTGACACACATAGGATACTATTAATAATATATGTCACTACAAGATTCATATTAATAAATTCTGTACATATAACTTGTAATTAAAATTGATTGTGATTCCTGGTTCCCTTTGTATTTGAATCAGGACACATATACATTCATGACAGCACTGAATACATATTGTTATTTGAAAAGTTATCAGTGACTCCTTTAAGATATCCTCGTAGAGTGTTTTATGTATGTGAGTGTCACAGTGTTGTCAAGTGTGGTGGAATAAATTAAATTGTTTATCTGTCTGTTGTTGTTATGACTTACACTTCATCATACACATACCCTAGACATATAACGTAGTCATCACACTATTCCAGAATAATTCTGACTGAGGTATACATATGTGGTAGCAAGTAAGGTTATCTATAATACACTACTCTTATTAGATATAGATACCTTCACAGCTGATCTCAGTCAGTACACTAAGTCCCCTATAAATATTTATAACATCCCACTTCACCACATATATTGGGGTCTCGCCCTCGGGATTTTGAATCTTTCCCTATTACAAATATTGGGGGTAATTCACTTCAGGGAATAATAAGAATTAAAAGGTATCCTTGGGTGAAAATAAATAAGGTTGAGCTCACAGTGCCTGTGTTGTCCTGAGTTAATTAGTCATAGATAAAATTGTTTAGTTACATATTTTAGACATTTATCTGTTAGACAATGGCCGACCTGGCAAAATTTCGATCTGCTGCTGTACAGACTGCGAAAGAGTTAGGAATGGACGGGCAAATTATGATTTCTTATGTCACTGCTGAATGTGACAAATATATTGAACGGGAAGAAAGAAGATTAGAAAAAGAGGCCGAAAGAAAATTAGAGGCTGAGACTAAGAGGTTGCAGATTGAGGCTGACAAAGAGGCTAAGAAATTGGAGGCAGAAAGAGAAGACAAAAGATTGGCTGCAGAAAGAGAAGAGAAGAAATTAGCTGCAGAGAGGGAAGCAGAAAAGGAGGAGAAGAGATTACAAAGGGAACATGAGTTACGACTAAGGGAGTTTGAGTTTCAAGGCCATGCTCCTGAAAATGGTGCCAGTCCCTTTGCCTCTGATGCCACTGCTAGCCAGGGAGCCTCAACCTCAGCTATGAATTTTCATTTAGATCATTTTGTTGAGAAAGACGATGATATAGAGAGCTATCTAAATAGGTATGAACTATTAGCTACCACATATGGGTTAGAGAAAGAAAGGTGGAGCTTAAAGTTATCTCAGGGACTTCGTGGGGCAGCTTATGAAGTTTTTGCAAAAATGAGCAGAAGTGATCAGGAAAATTATGACATGCTAAAGCAGGCTCTTTTGTTAAGATATGAAAAGAATGCAGAATTTTATAGGAAAAAATTTAGGAATGCTAAACTACTGTCAGGTGAAACCTATCACCAGTTCTCTGCACGAATAGAGACATACTTGGAGAAATGGACTTCTCTGGGGAAAACCCAAGATCTTAAGGAAATGGTCCTTATAGAGCAATTAAGAGAGTCCATGGCTCCAGACCTGAGAAAGTTTCTCATGGAACAAGGTGCAGAGAGGCTGGGTGAGTTGCTAAATGTTGCTGAAAGGTATCAAGCAGCTCAGGCAGAAGTAACAGGTAATAAGAAGAGGCAGGTAGATAATTATCAGGCACCACAAAACTTTAATGAATTTGATCATAGAGATCAAAACAAAGGTAAGCACCAGTTTGATAGGCCACGAAATGACTATAAAAATAAAACCCCACAATTCAATGAAAGGAAATATGATAACAGGAAACCCTTCAGACAGGAAGGAAAATATTGTCAAATATGCAGGATGCATAATCATAATACTAGTGAATGTGGTAGGAAGGTTCCTCCATATCACGCGGCATGCATGATAACAGTGGACAAGGGGAAGAAGAAACTGACAGAGAATCATATAAATCTTCAACATCCCCCCATCTGTGAAGAAGTGACATGTAATGGGGCCAAGGTTAGGTGCCTTTACGATTCAGGTTTAGAATATGACTCAGTTCAGTTGTGAGTGCAACCCTAGTGCACCCTGAACAGTATACCACAGAGAAAGTGGAGATACAAGGGGCCGTAAAGGGAATATCCACCATGACACTTCCCGTAGCCGAGATCAATGTAGAGACAAGGTACGTGGAAGGAGTGATTAGAGCAGCCGTGTGTGACGATCCTAATTACCCGCTGGTGTTAGGAAGTAAATATGTTTTTCTAGGAAGCCCTGTAAAACCTGTGGTAATGGCCACGCTTCAGGTCAGGTCGACCCCTAGTAGAAAGGAGGGGGAACCCCCATTAACCTTTTCTGATAAACAGATGAGAAAGGCCCAGGCAAAGGACAAATCATTAAAACCTTGCTTTGACAAATTGCTAAACAGCCATGCACACCCTAAGAAAGGACAATTTTACTTGAGAGATGGACTGCTCCACAGGAAGGCGGGAGCCGGACCCAAAGGATATGGACAGTTGGTACTCCCAACTCCCTACAGACAAGAAGTGATGGCAAAATCACATGTTGTACCAGACGGTGGACACCAGAGAAATGGGACTACCCGTCAAAGGACATCAGAAAAATTCTATTGGCCCCAAGTAGCTGCTGATATTGCACAATTTGTGAGGGCCTGTGAAAAATGTAGCAAGGTACAGTCCCCAAGTTGGGAAAATCATAATCAGATGCCAGCCAAGCATTCTGAAACATATGGGCCTAACATTAACAAGGAAAATAACAATAATAAGGTTGACATAGAGGATAGGTATCCACCTTTCCCCCAACAGTGTTCACCAAAAATATTTAGATTCGCAACTCTGAGAAAGGCATCCAGAGAAAATAGAAATTCAGACCAGTCAACCCAGGAACAGTTTGAAGCCGCATTTAGGGAGCTGGCTGACATTGACATTGAAGATGATCCGCCTAAGTTAAAACCGAAACAAATTGTTAACATAAGAACAGTGGGCAGTGGACGAGTGAGCAATTCGGGAAATGCTCACAGCGCTTCACACTATGGCTATTAACTTAGCATTAAAAGGGCACTGGTGACATTGGTAGTCACCCGACCCCACACCGTCCAAGGGAAATTATTGATCGGACCCTGGATGGAGATAACCCACACATCTTATAGCAATGCTAAGGGCGAATTGATTTCTGATGCAGAAACTCATTTCCCCACATATTATCTTAATTCTCCAGATTGTCGGTAGGCGAAACTATAGTTGGTGAATATAGCCTCCATTTGAGCGGCACATTATAGAACATTATAAATATATTATTAGAAGGGTGTTTCCACATTCAATCCCGCCTGAGATCAGACAAATTGTTGGCTGTGAACATTTCGGAGGAGCAGAGTGTCTCCATTGTTACCTTTTGAATTGAGGATAGTCCGAGTGTTTATTAAGGCTGATCCGGAAATTATTGGATCCCCTCCACAACTCAGATAGCACCATATAGATCAACTCCTCATAACGTACAAATTGAGGAACATCTAATATTCTCGGGACATGTCGTTGAGCAGACTCAGCGAAGAGAAAATGGTGAATATTGATTGCTAAGCAGTAGTAAGACAAGCAGTAACACTTGCAGCTGTACAGTAACATATCTGAAATGGATTCTTGGATTGCAGAGGTCTGAGGCAACCTTCGTCAGTAGTGCTTACTTTGACTTGACCCACCTGCATTAATCCATGAGCAAAATAAAATTAGAGAAACGTTGATGCAGATTTTTTAAGCCGCCATCCGTGCGATGAAAATCAAAGAAATCACCAGGCATAGACATAAATTTCTCTATGTGTATGTAGAATTATAGACTGACGTATAACGTCTGTTTTAAGAGGGGAGGATTTGTCGTGAAATTCTACATCCACATATGTAAATTAAAACGTAAATGTAAAGCCTAACAAATAAATTTAATAAAAGAAAAGAGAAATGGTAAAAGAACAGTGCTGTCACAATGACTGTACGCAAAATCCCCCTGTGTTCTCCTTCGTCTGCAAATTGTAACGCTTTCACGTTGATAGTAAAAGCCTACTGTATTATTACCCGCTTTCTTCAATGAAACGTGTACTGTATTTCTTGGAAAAACCTTGAGATACGCAAGCTGATCAATGAACTAAATTTAATATTTCATTCATTCCATTTTATACACGGCGTAACTAAAAGACAGATGGACTAAAGGATAGAGAGAAGGGAGAGGCAGAAAGCAAGGACACATGCAACACTAAACACGCGTCGCGCGATACACAATTGCTGCCATCACGCGTGTAAGGCCACAAGCACTGGCTTTTTTTCAAATCGTCAGTGATAAAAACCCTACCCATACCAGAGTTAGGTTTTAAAAATCCTGAAAAACGCTTATTGGGAATTATGACATTATACCGGTTTACGTTTGAAAACATGACAGTACCCAGACACCCTCAAGTTTGGAAGTGAGAAGGTAGTAACAGCACGACTATCCTAGAAGAAAATGCATATGGGCTCCATTAAATTCGTATATTTGGGTTCCTTAGGGTTTGCTGACAAAGAATATGTAAAACGTTACGCAAATAGTCTAGGAATTACCAAGTTATGGCCAAAATAAAATAGTGGGGGTGCCTGACAGCATGAAATCATTTCTGCTCATAAAATTTTTTTTTTTATAACGTGTTTGAAAAAACATTACGTTACGGAAATAGCCTACCATGTTAACTCCTATTTGATTGGAGCGCAACAAATGTAAGACTAAACACGATTGGTCGGGCTATAAATACTATCTTGTGTTGTCAGGGGAAACGTGAAAAGGAGTACTTTTTTGAAAAGATGTGTAGACATGGTTTGATTGGGTAGAGCTGCGAATATACTCAATTCAGAGCGTCTGTTCCTTGCCACATCTTGTAATAAACCTACTAAGAAGCAGTGCGTTGAGCACCAGTGTATATTTTTTTTATAAAATAAAGCCTGGGACATCGGCAGATCGGAGTTGTGCTATATTCATTGCCAGTCAACGAAACTGTTTATTATTTCCATGAATTGTGGTAAGCTTGAAATATTCAATATCTTTTAATGAAAATTGAATGTAAATTGATAATTTATGTCTGTATATATGTGTAGTTCAGTAGCGAACATGATGTAAAGCCTATAGTGCTCCAGCCTGAACAGAAGGTGTCGGAGGAAAGTAAAACTGCATGGAATGGCCAAACAGTACACTGACACCTAGATTATTGACTAGAAAGAAATAATGCTGGAATTGCAGAGGCGTAGTAACCATTAGGGAGGGAAATACTGGTATAAAGTATTTCAGATGAAGCTGACAGTTGGCCTAACGCTCTGAACTCAATGTTTGTGATGTATTGTGCTCAGTGTAGAAATAGAGTATAAATTAGTTCTGACGTAGAAGGTACAACCTTCTTGTTTCAGGGACCGTGGTCTTAAAGTTATTGAGCAGCACCTGGTCAGAGCTTTGCTGAAGCCAGAGGTGGACAGCATACTCCTTGGTCCATATAGCAACCAGTGGGGTGGCTCCAGAACTCATTAAAGTAATCGAGCAGAGGAGTCTTTTACTGCAGTCATCACGAAAGATAAGAGAGTGTGGCCATGGAGCTCAACATTATGTACCCCCATCTTAAAATGACATTGTAAAATAAAATTAAGAGGGGAATTTAATTGTTTTAATACCAGGAACTGAGAACATCTCCAATACTAGTTCCAATAGAAACAAACTATTGAAGTCATGATGACAAATACCAACAGAGCTTGAACAAAACAAAACCAGTATTACCTCATATTACTACTACACAACTGACACACATAGGATACTATTAATAATATATGTCACTACAAGATTCATATTAATAAATTCTGTACATATAACTTGTAATTAAAATTGATTGTGATTCCTGGTTCCCTTTGTATTTGAATCAGGACACATATACATTCATGACAGCACTGAATACATATTGTTAT
This sequence comes from Oreohelix idahoensis, assembly GCA_024509875.1. Classification (NCBI taxonomy): domain Eukaryota; kingdom Metazoa; phylum Mollusca; class Gastropoda; order Stylommatophora; family Oreohelicidae; genus Oreohelix; species Oreohelix idahoensis. Next base: position 500,646 of record JAMPIV010018978.1, read on the forward strand.
TTGAAAAGTTATCAGTGACTCCTTTAAGATATCCTCGTAGAGTGTTTTATGTATGTGAGTGTCACAGTGTTGTCAAGTGTGGTGGAATAAATTAAATTGTTTATCTGTCTGTTGTTGTTATGACTTACACTTCATCATACACATACCCTAGACATATAACGTAGTCATCACACTATTCCAGAATAATTCTGACTGAGGTATACATATATGGCAGCAAGTAAGGTTATCTATAATACACTACTCTTATTAGATATAGATACCTTCACAGCTGATCTCAGTCAGTACACTAAGTCCCCTATAAATATTTATAACATCCCACTTCACCACACTTACCAACCTCTCTCTTGCTGAGGAATCTTCGATTTATGGCCTGAAAAAGTCTCCCAGCTGCTGCTTTTCGAGTGGCCAACTCTTCTTTGATGCCTCCCTTTCGGTCAATAATAGCTCCGAGGTATTTAAAGTGGTCTACCTGCTCCAGGACCTGTTCTCCCAGCTTAATCTGATGTCCTCTTTCTTCTCGTGATATCACCATGGATTTTGTTTAGAGCTGCTTATGACCATCCCTCTCTTCTCCATAGGTCTTGAGTACTTCGGTTCGCTCGGAATCCGCACTGGACCTCATCCAATTGTGGCTCAGCATTTCCTTACATTGTGTCAACTAGTGGCGTGATTTTTCCCTTTAAACTACAAATTGCGTCTTTTTGCCCTTTAGATTCAAACACGTGTTCAGACCGTCATAATTTTTTTTCTTTTATCTCCGTTTCCCTCCCGTCTGCATGTTACAACTAGTTAGTTTCAATGGCGTTAGGAAATGCGGGCGTAGGCGAGAATGTATCCTCGTACCTTACGGACAACTTTATTTCTACATGTTATCCTATCCGTTATCTTTATAATTGGAGGAATTTTAACGTTGTATCACTGTAATTTTCACCACACCACCTGTCCTTTCACTTTTGCCCAAATGAGTTCAATTGGGTTTAAATGTGAATGATAAGGTGGCAGTCTCAAACACATATGACCATGCTGTTGAATCAACTTGTCTATATGGAATATCTTGTGGTCTTTTGTGATTTCTTAACAAGGGACAGTAATTCAGGTTTCAGAAATCCCTCGTTAAATGGAATGTCTTCTTTTCTGAGCCAAATCTTTTGTACTCGAAGATGTCGGGATTTTGTCTTCTTCTGCCACAGCGTTGTGGTATGATGCGTTGTCCATTATCAGACAGGACGGTCTGTCTAGGGGCGGAAGAAGAGTATTTTCAATCCACTCTCTAAATATTTTACCGTTCATCTCGGTATGATAGTCCCGGTTGTCCGTATAATTGGAAGTGAAAATAAGTTCAGCATTTTTCACTAGCCCATTTTGTCTGCTGCCTGCATGTGCCATTATCAGACGTTGTCCTTTTCCACTGGGTACACATCTTTTAATCGTTCCATCTGATAACTGCCATTCCTTTTCACTTGTGTGGTGAGCATTGGTCCAAGTTTCATCCACATACACAATATCATAATCTTGATTACGCATTTCCCGTACTTCACGTAAATATTTACTTCTCATAGATACTAAGTGCGGCTTCTCGCAGATGACGTTTCTTCCACTAGAGTACTTCTTAAACGTAAAGCCAATGCTTCTAACAGTTCTCCATAATGTTGATTTCGACACATCAATGTCATTGTGTGTTCTCAACCATATTTTGAGTTTCCTTAGTGTCACAGTTTCTTTGGAATTGAACATTCTACAAATTTCTCTTCTAATCACATCCCTGTCAAAACTATCTACTACTTTCTTTCTTCCTTGAGTCCTGGTATTGATTGAACTGAAAATTCCATTAGCTTTGAGTAATTGATGAAATGAGCGTTTACTTAAACCCAAAGCGTGAATAGTTCTCTTTTCAGGATTTGAGAGACTCCGATACAGTTTACCACGCTTAGCTTCTCTGAAGAAATATTTATACATCTTCACTGCCATTGTATGCAGTGTAAGGAACTTGACTTTCATACCCATTGTATTACAGACCTAGAATACCGCAAGATACGCCTATGCACTGAAATACACAATCAGTAGAATGGTAACTGAACACACCGGAAGGGTCAATGTAATGTTCAAAACAGTGCGGTATTGATAAAGCTGGTACTGGTGTAGATGGTCAACTCAAAACCTGGCACAGTGTTGGGCATACAGGTCACCTTGTCCAAAAACGTAATAAGGCCCCGACAAGGATGTAATATTGACTATGAGTGTTACTGTGATGTCAATACGCGAATGCATGGATTGTTCTGAAGAGTTGACTAGAAGATCAAACACTCACTCACACGTAGCTAGAAGTTAATGATGCAGACTACTGGAACTACTATGGTCGTTTCATACTGTTTAATGGGACGCACACACTTGGACAGTACGAGTATAGTTACAGGAAAACAGGTTGACATATATCAGCATACGGTTGATCAATGGTCTACAATCTTAAGTTGGCATTCATGTTGAAGAACATTACAATGGAACGTCCGTAGACAAGCACTTAGATTTCCACTGTTTATAAATGTAATCATCAGGCCTTACTGACCGATCATGTCAGTTAATAAATAATGTTCAAGCATGACTCCTAGACAGAACCTCTTTTCTAGCGAAGATTCCTTTAAGTAAAGTTTAACAAATATTTCTGAAGACAATGTTAACCCACCAGTATTGGGTTTTCTTTATAACTGTGATCTCTTAATCATCACCAGATAATAAGGGGGATCCCTGTTCTCTGATCGATGATCGACAAAAAATAGGATCCAAAATGGCTTCTGGTTCCCTTTGAGCATCGCTCACTATACAGATGCATAGTAAAGCTTCAATATAATCTTTGTTCATGAACACAAATGTTTCTACAAGAATCAGCATATTCTTTCATCATAACTGCTGCATACAATCATATTCAGTGCTGCTAGGTAACATGTCATAGCGACATATTGATATATATAATCATCATGTAGACGTCTGCCCATCTAAGCCTAGGAAGAAAAAGTTCAGCAAAAGTTCTTTTACCTGGGCATGGGAAATACACTAGCAGAACACATACGCCCTCTCCTGGCGTTATAGAGTAAACACTGAGGAACTCATAGACTTAATAATCATATCAGAAATTATCTTCTTCCCCATAACAAATCACAGTGATCAACAAACTGAGGACTGGTCTCCGACATGGCCTTCACCAGCCTTCACAAGGAAAAATAGTCCCTCATAGACATACAAAGATATCACGATATAAGACCGAATCGTCTGAAATAGACACGGAGTAAACATAGACAACTCCGCCAATGCCGGTCCCAAGCCCGGATGAAAAAGGAGGAGGGCGGCCTGCATGGAGGCCGTAAGGAGGCAGCCCCTCCACCATGCAAAGGCACAACAGGCCAATCACCTGTTTGCTTTAAATCACGATTACTAGCAACACAAGAGAGAAGACTGGACTGATTCTAAAGGCGACGAACTGGAACGGACTACGGACTACGACTTATGGAACTTGGAACACAAGAAGTATAAATGGGAAGGAAGAGGAGCTGGTGGAAGAGATGAGGAAAGCAAAACTAGAAATCCTGGCTATAACGGAAACAAAGAAAAAAGGACAAGGAGTCATGGATCTCGATGGCAACACGCTGCTCTACAGTGGTGTACCCATGTCTGAAAGAGCTAAAGGGGGCTTGGGTTGCATTGTGGCCCAAAATCAAAAAGATAGTATTAAGGGATGGAACTTTGTTTCGGAGCGCATTATAGTTGTTAAACTAAAAGAAGGAGAAACCATAGTCAACCTGGTCATAGTGTATGGGCCAAATGAGGATGAGAGAGCAGAGGTCAAGGAGGAATTCTTCGAGCTGCTTCAAAGGACAGTGGATGACTGCCTAGATGAAGTTATCATGCTCGGAGATTTTAATGCCAGAGTTGGAAATGACCATGCTAGATGGGGTGGAGTTATCGGAAGATATGGAGAAGATATTCTCAATGACAATGGAAAGCGACTCCTTAGATTCTGCAGTGAGCAGAATCTGATCATTACAAACACAAAGTTCCCCCATAAGCGCATACATGCATACACTAGATGTGAACCAACAAAGAATGAGAAGTCAGTGATCGACTATGCCATTGTTCGGAGAAGCTCATTCAGCTTTGTCCGAGATGCTAGAGTCTGGAGGGGGCCAGAGATTGGAAGTGATCACTACCTGCTAACAATCAAAAGAACAACTGAAAGAGTTGCTCAGCCTAGGAACTGCCCAACATCACGCAAGAAACCAAGTAAACGAGCAGGAGAAATGAGCATTAGGACCTACAAGCTGAGAGAGCCAGAAATTAAGACCAGATATCAGGGGCTTATTGCTGCAGCGGTGAGCAACTCAGAAGAACGACCTGATGACTTGGAAACCCTCTGGATTAAATTCAAGGATATCATAAAGACAGTTGCTGCAGAAGCATGCGGGGAAGTCCGACTTGGGAACAAGAGAAAGAGGACACCTTGGTGGACAGAGGAAGTCAAAGAGAAAATAAGAGAGAAGAAAATGGCATGGAAACAATACTTAGGAGCTAAAAACACAACAGGACAAATGGAAAAATATAGAGAATATGTGACACTCAGAACAGAAGCAAAGAACAAAGTGCTAGCAGCAAAACAGAAGTCCTGGGAAGAATTTGGAGAAAAGCTAGAAAAAGATGCACAAGAAAACCAGAAATTGTTCTATAAGACCCTAAAGAACATGAGGAAGGACAAACAATGCCCTCTCAAATTTATAAAGGACAAGCAAGGCAAATTGCTTACTGCCCCGAAGGAAGTAATGGGAAGATGGAAAGAATATTTCTCAGAACTCCTGGATGGTGAGCATGGAGAAGCATCAGAAATGATAAACACTAGCACAGAAGAGAAAACCAATGATGGTGAAGATGACATAAAGATAGAAGAACTGAAGGCAGCACTGGAGAAAATCAAGATGGGCAAAGCAGCAGGGCATGATGGTATAACACCAGGGGTGGTTAAGTTCATGGGAGCATCGGGCGACCTATTGCTCTTAAGGGTTTTACAGGCAGCATGGTACAACGGGACCATGCCGAAGGATTGGGAGATTGCCATCGTGACACCAATTTTCAAAAGGGGTGACAGTCGACGGTGTGGAGACCGTGGGGGCGTGTCCCTTCTCGGTGTCCCTGGTAGAGTCTGCTCTAGAATCCTGGAGCAGAGACTCCGACGCCTGGCTGAGCCACAGTTGGATGAGGTCCAGTGCGGATTCCGAGCAAACCGAAGTACTCAAGACCTAATCTTCACACTCAGACAGCTGAGTGAGAAGGCCCTTGAGTATGGGAGTGAGATGCACCTTTGTTTCATAGATCTGGAGAAGGCGTTTGACAGGGTCCCCTGGAGCAGGCTTTGGGACTGTTTGGCAAGGAAGAATATTCCAGCACCTCTGATTCATGCTATACAGAGCTTCTACAAGTCTTGCAGAAATTATGTGAGGACAGCAAACCATGGGTCGGAGGAGTTCAGGACCACCACTGGTGTGGGACAGGGTGATATCCTATCACCTTACCTCTTCATACTCCTTATGGACGATGTCGTCAGGGCATGTAGGGAGAGAACAAGAGGGTATTCAGTGGGGTACTGGAAGATGAGACGGGTCTGTATTTCGGAGCTGGCATTTGCTGATGATGTCGCTCTGATTGCTGGGTCAGAGGCACATCTCCAGTCCAACCTGCAAGTCTGGAAGGAGGAGCTGGAGAAGAGAGGGATGGTCATAGGCAGCTCTAAAACAGAATCCATGGTGATATCACGAGAGGAGAGAGGACATCAGATTGGGCTGGGAGAGCAGGTCCTGGAGCAGGTCGACCACTTTAAATGCCTCGGAGCTATTGTGGACCGAAAGGGAGGCATCAAGGAAGAGTTGGCCACTCGAAAAGCGGCAGCTGGGAGACTTTTTCGGGCCATAAATCGAGGATTCCTCAGCGGGAGAGAGGTTGGTAAGAAGGCGAAGATGGCTGTATGCCGCTCCACCTATGTCCCAGTCTTGACATACGGATGCGAGTCATGGGCAGTGACTGCAGCCCATAAAGGCCAGATCCAGACCTCAGAGGTGAGGTATCTGAGGAAGGTGGTTGAGGTAACAAGAAGAGACATGGTGCGCAGCCAGACGATACGTCAAGGCCTTAAGTCCTACCCCCTGCAGACCCAGGTAGAACAGTCCCAATTGGGATGATTTGGCCATGTCTGCAGAGTGGGAGAAGATCGGATACCACGGCAGGCATGGGAAACAAAGAGCCAGGGATCCAGACCCCGAGAACGACCCAGAGTCCGCTGGGAGGACAACATTAGACAGTCTTTGAGGGATCGAGGACTGGAGTGGAGCCGGGCCAGGAGGAGGACAGCCGATGGGGTAGTCTGGCTCTCTCTCTTCCAAACCTCTACACCTCACGGTAGAAGGGGAACGACTAAGTAAGTAAGTAAGTAAACATAGACTCGGACCATAAACATTCCTGCATAAACCTAAGCAAGCACAATCTGTTTCTGGCCCAACAAGGAACAGACGAACAAAATCTAGATTCATACGCCAAATTCGATATCCAGGGGAGATAACCCATATAACAAAAGTATCAATCAATCATGGGTGATATACCTTTGACCAGGAAAGCATTTTGATTCTAAAAACAAATACTTTCCCTCAGACAAATAAATATTATAATAACTACATACATTGCCACCAGTAATCTGTTGGTAACAGGTAGTGAGCTGAAACACTTAGAAAGTCACGTGACATGCGTTCAAGATGTTAAATCGAAATAGCTCACAAATATGAAGGGGTAAGCCCTTTAAAATTACGGTTGGACTAGGAGGTAGTCGATTTTGTATACTTTAAATAAAGAAAATTTAAAACCATAAGTTTGTTAACGAGGAAAAAAATGTCCCCCACGGGACATAGCGATCATTAGGTCATATGCAAAGTTGCAACAATTACGATCAAGTGGTTGCAGAGATATTGAATATTAAACAGCGGCAAACATTGTGAAACGCACTATAGCACCTTGTTCTTTGCTTCTAATCTGAGTGTCACATATTCTCTATATTTCTCCATTTCTCCTGTTGTGTTTTTAGCTCCTAAGTATTGTTTCCATGCAATTTTCTTCTCTCTTATTTTCTCTTTGACTTCCTGTGTCCACCAAGGTGTACTCTTTCTCTTGTTCCCATATCGGACTTCACCACATGCTTCTGCATCAGCTGTCTTTATGATGTCCTTGAATTTGAGCCAGAGGGTTTCCAAGTCATCAAGTTTGCTCACCGCTGCAGCAATAAGCCCCTGATATCTGGTCTTAATTTCTGGCTCTCTCAGCGTGTAGGTCTTAATGCTCATTTCTCCCGCTCGTTTACTTAGTTTCTTGCGTGATGTTGGGCAGTTCCTAGGATGTGCAACTCTTTCAGTTGTTCTTTTGATTGTAAGTAGGTAGTGATCACTTCCAATCTCTGGCCCCCCTCCAGACTCTAGCATCCCGGACATATTTGAATGAGCTCCTCCTAACAATTGCATAGTCGATCACTTACTTCTCATTCTTTGTTGGTTCACATCTAGTGTATGCATGTATGCGCTTATGGGGGAACTTTGTGTTTGTAATGATTAGATTCTGCTCACTGCAGAATCTAAGGAGTCGCTTTCCATTGTCATTGAGAGTATCTTCTCCATATCTTCCGATAACTCCACCCCATCTAGCATGGTCATTTCCAACTCTGGCATTGAAATCTCCGAGCATGATAATTTCATCTAGGCAGTCATCCACTGTCCTTTGAAGCAGCTCGAAGAATTCCTCCTTGACCTCTGCTCTCTCATCCTCATTTGGCCCATACACTATGACCAGGTTGACTATGGTTTCTCCTTCTTTTAGTTTTACAACCATAATGCGCTCCAAGACAAAGTTCCTTCCTTTGATACTATCTTTTTGGTTTTGGGCCACAATGCAACCCACGCCCCCTTTAGCTCTTTCAGATGTGGTACACCACTATAGAGCAGCTTGTTGCCATCGAGATCCATAACTCCTTGTTCTTTTTTCTTTATTTTCGTTATAGCCAGGATTTCTAGTTTTGCTTTCCTCATCTCTTCCACCAGCTCCTCTTCTTTCCCATTTATACTTCTTGTGTTCCAAGTTCTATAAGTCGTAGTCCGCAGTCCGTTCCAGTTCATCGCCTTTAGAATCAGTCCGGTTTTCTCTCTTGTAGTTCTCGTAATCAAAAGTTTAAAGCAAACAGGTTGTCGTAGATTTGCGATAGGTGATTAAGACTTAGTTTCGTCCCTTCTGAATAGACATAAAAATAAGCGATAGCTCAGTGAGAGGTGATAAAATAGAAAATAGATTTCACGAGTGAGGTGGAAGAAATATAATAGATTCTGTCTCTGACACTCGAGAAGCTTCTCTCAGTCAGCCTATCATCTACAACAGAGTTAGATTAGTCAGACAAACCTAATATAATATATATTAATATATATAGGTTCCTCACGTACCCCCACACATAAATGACGACAATAGACGCACAAACGTGAACTATGACAATGAAAATATAAAGATATTTTGGAACAAGCTGACCCGACACGCTGATTAAGTTTAATGAATTTTAATTATCAGAATAAAATTCCATCACAACACATAAAATTACATCCAGCATATACAAATAGTCAAAAAGTCAATGAATTGCTACAAGAATGATAGACCCATTGGTATGATCCTTTCCCTCGATGTATAGCCCACAGTCTTGTTAGAAGAAAAGTGATAGCCCAAAGAGTCACGGATACCTATGATTTAGTCTAAGATTTCCCTTTAAAGGTATGAACAGACTTGGATACTCTGATCTATCCTAAGGACAATATTGTTAGCAACAAAACTTGCATAAGAAATTTAAGACAGCAAAATGGGTGCCAAAATACAACAATAAAGTAATCACTCAATCCTGCATTCACTCTATTCAGTCAGCCGTGATCACGTGCTTTCAGTCGTACTTACAGCTTTGGTAGCAACTTCTGGAAAACACAAATTTTTTAGGACATGCACATTCAGACTCTCCAATGGTTAGACATTGGCCAAGGGAACCCCAGCTCCAAAAAGATAGGTTGAATTCGCTTCTTCAGGGAACGTTTCCTTGGTATTTCTTATTTAGGGATATCTGGTTCTGTCACATTAAAATTGTCCAGGTACGAACGTTAACAGCGAGCAAAGTGTCAATAGCTTAGATTTCTAGTAACTAGGGATGTCAGGTAACTGCCTTCTCTCAGTATAGGATTTTATTCGGTCACACCACATACAAGTCACAACTCCGTCGGAATGTTTATTGATTGTAATATTTTACTTGCCACAAGGGCTGAAATGTACTTGAGGTTTCTCTCAGGAAGAATTAAATCTGGCGCGATAGGCCCTTTACTTTATTTAAATCTTAAAGTTTATGGAATGGGTACTCTGTCGTTCTGGATGCCAATGCAATGCCAGACAGGTTTTACTTTATACACCCAAGTCTTTAAGAATAAAATGTTTATGTTCTTCACAGATACTACTCAGTACTCAACGCTGGCAAAGTTAGGTCACCCCAGTTTCACTGAATAAAGAGAAAACAACATATAAAATACTTATACATACTATTCCCTCGGTTATAACTTACATAAAAACTGCAAGCGTAGAGCTTGTCGTATGATTTAAATCTCCCGTGAAATAAGTTATATTCACAAAATCAGTCATCATGAATTAGAAATACGTACGTATTTCGTCAATAATCAATGATGAATCAGTGCAGTTATAAGTTCGTTTAAAATATTCTGGACTGATTATTCGCAGTTTAATTTAATTCATTTACAGCTGCATGAGTTTAAGCTAGAAATTATAATATTTTCTGCTTTCCGCTGTAAAAATGTCGACTAGCGAATATAACAGACTTAATATTAATTTCTTCTGCACAGAAATCTAACTAGTAAAATGAAAATAAGCGATTTATCCCTAGATCGCTCAACACAATAGATATTAAATATTACCTCCAAACAGAACTACGGGTGATCGCACAAACTTAGAATGATACGCTTATATTTATTGGTAGTCTAGAAGCTCGGCAAAATTTCCGAAACAAACTCAGACTTCGCTATACAGTTTATTCTCTTTAGCACGAAACACCCTGTCTACTGCAAATTTGGAGAACAGAATGAAACAAAATTTTAAAACTCTGGTTAATTATATGAAACAGACAAAGGATGTGCTCTATTTCCAAAACCCCGCAATAGCGCCGGTCTTACCCCTTCTCTTAACACTTACGTTAACTTAGACGCTGCTGCCAAGAGTGCGTCTTCACACCTTCTACGACTATGGCCATCTCTGAGCAAGGCGTGTGTTTCACCTCACACCTATCGCTGAGAAATTTAGCCAAAGTAACTCGTGTCAGATGAAAATGTAGACAAATGTCTCATTTCTGAGCGATGCATGTCTGGCGCGTTCCACACCTCAAGCCGAGAAACTGGCCCAAGAGCGCCGTGTCATGAGAAAAGTGTAGACAAATGTCTGCTTTCAATGTCTGACTAGACGAATATATCACGCTATTCGCTCACATGCAGAGACTGACATTTGACGTAATAAAATGCATTCTCAGTAAGAGAAAAGAAACAGGTAAACGTTAGAATGGGAAAATATATATAGTCGCAAACGAACGAATGCGAAAAACAGGAAAAGGATAAAAGAGCGATAATAAAGTAGAGGACACGGGTAGAAAAGAAAAGAATATAGAAAATTTATTGATCATAAGACTCTATGCGACACAGGTGATTGGCCTGTTGTGCCTTTGCATGGTGGAGGGGCTGCCTCCTTACGGCCTCCATGCAGGCCGCCCTCCTCCTTTTTTAGCCGGGCTTGGGACCGGCCTAGCCGGATACATAAAGTAAATTTACATAAATTCATACAGCGTTAATGAGGGCTGTTACCACATATATCCACATCAGAATCTTTATTCTCCAGAAAGTACATTGATATGTACTGACATGATATAATAAAATACAACATGGCATATAGGAGAATCATTAGAATTTACATAAAGTAAATTTACATAAATTCATACAGCGTTAATGAGGTCTGTTACAACATACATACATACATACATACATACATACATACATACATACATACATACATACATACATACATACATACATACATACATACATACATACATACATACATACATACATACATACATACAGAATCTTTATTCTCCATAAAATACATTAATATGTACAGACATGATATAATAGATACAACATGGCATATAGGAGAATCATTAGAATTTACATAAAGTGTTGAAGACGTCTCAAGTAGTTATATGTGGGTGTTTTTACATCGAACCTTTGTGTTACACATACATAAAAAATTTTAAGCTTTCTAAAAGACATTGGCATATGATATAACCTGCCAAAAAATGAGAATTATTGAAATTTACAAAATGTGTGTGGAATACCATTCAAGTTGAGCCATATGGTTGTTTTTACATGGGGGTTTTATCAGAATTTCTGTTTGCCATAAAAAAAACTTTGACAGCTAGTAGAGTGAAATATTAAATATAGCATCAAATACAATAGTCGTTTGGTATAGTAGACAGAGCAAAATTGAGATTAGACGGTGGGGAAAACATTTCAGCAATTTAACATGGGTGTTTTTTACATCGTAGTTTCCATATTCTGTAAGAACCTATAATTGCACATACATACATACATACATACATACATACATACATACATACATACATACATACATACATACATACATACATACATACATACATACATACATACATACATACATACATACATACACACATACACACACAAACTTACACACACACTTACACACACACATACATACATACATACATACATACATACATACATACATACATACATACATACATACATACATACACACACACATACATACATACATACATACATACATACATACATACATACACACATACACACATACACACATACACACATACACACATATACACACACACGTACACACACACACACACACATATAAGAATCTTTATTCTCCATAAAATACATTGATATGTACTGACATGATATAATAAAATACAACATGGCATATAGGAGAACCATGAGAATTTACATAAAGTAAATTTACATAAATTCATACAGCGTTAATGAGGGCTGTTACCACATACATACATACACATGGACAGACAGACTGGCTGTTGGGAAGATAGCCTGACAGATAGACATACGGACGGATATGACACAGATAGATAGATAGATAGATAGATAGATAGATAGATAGATAGATAGATAGATAGATAGATAGATAGATAGATAGATAGATAGATAGATAGATAGATAGATAGATAGATGTATGGGTGGATGAGTAAAAGAATGGATAAGTGAAGAAATAAAGCACGGCTGGTGGGGTGGATATGTGGATAGATAGAAGAGATGGACAATTGATAAACACATTGATAATGCGTAGCCGTAACGAAGTGGAATGTTATGTACGTCCCAAACACAAACAAACAACCACACACACACACAGACACACACACTTACACGTAACAAAGTATAGAAGTGACGCTGGATCTTAATGATTGGCTGAACTATCTAAGGAAGATAATCTGAATAGCACTAATAGAAGGACAATGAATTCACTTATTGCATTAGTAGCCGTTGATAATAATGACCTTGACACAATTCTATTACTCTTGCAGCATCCAAGAGTCCACTGGAGATGTGACAGTGAGCGGCTCTCTGGCTAACCAAACTAAGTACTTACTGTGGGCGCTGATCAAATTCACTGATGGAGGCAAGACGACCTCGAAGGTGTCTTTGATGAGGATTGACACTTTTGACATGGCAAGACAGTTGGCTGTTATAGAGTTCTTGGCATCATATTCTTTCGTGCAGAACCGCATGTGGGTTTCTTTTTTCTTTTTTGTTAGTTGTAATAGTAAAGATTTCTAACTCTTTCAAAATTGAACCATCTATTCTGCGAAAGTATGTGTATTTTATGTCAAATAATATCAGTGTCTAAGTTAATGACCCTGAACACATGGCACAGGCAGAGGCGGATCTACTACAAAGCTAATGAAGCTTGAGCTTCAGGGCCTCCAAGTACAGTTTTCCTTTATAATGCGTTTCTTTCACATCCCCCAACTCTTTTTCTGATAAAAGAGACCCCTCCAAGAGGTCAAGCTTGAGGGCCCCCAAAATGTAGATCCACCATATAACACAGGACAGGAAGGCTTGGGATTTGTTTGTTCAGGCCCCGTGCCCCATAAGAAACTGAAAGGTAATGTTGACGAAGACGACACAATGGGAACAATAGTGCCCGCAAATCACGGGAACCCTGGATTGGAAAGAATTTAAATATAAATATAATTATTATTATTTTTTATAACAAATAAAACGTTACAGAGTCAATTTTACAAAGTAACAGTACACGGGAAACACGGTGGATTAGAAAGCTGGGATACACGTTTGCCCCATAACGAACGTAAGTCATCGGTGTAATAGCATAATTCGCTGGTAAATATGGGAGATATTATAATTTACTGGTAATATGGCAGATATTATAATGTAGTGGTAATATGGAAGATATTATTATAATTTACTTTTAATATGGCAAATACTATTGTCAAAATACTGGTAAAGGGGTATACACCACTGATATGAATACAGAGTATTACCGCTGCACGAATGGACTTTATAACGGGACAGCATAATAGACTCGTAAACATAAGGGGTGTCACCCGAGCAACAGCGACACAAGATGTCAGTGTCTACAGCAAACACAGCAACAGCTGAATCGAAAGTTGCGGTGGCCCTTAATTTATCGTTGGTAGTCTATGTATATCTATAGGTTGTGGTATAAAAGAGCGGTGTAAATATGATGTTATTTATTGTTATAATATATAGCACTGCCAATAGAAACTGTCAAAGTCATTTCATTTTGGGTAAAATAAACAACAGGTAAAAATAGACCTATTCCATATACTGCCGTAGAGCAGTGAAATGTTATAGTCATCACTATACTAGATCTAGCATCGAGATGTGGGGTGACCGGCTACCTTGTTCGCTGTCTTTCACATCCCTAACTCAAGAGCAAAGTTAGGTACCAATTTACAGCTGGGTAGACTGGAGCGTGTTGGTACCACGAATCGAGCACAGCACATTTGCCGCGAGAGACCAGCTCTCTAGCCACTCTGCCAGTCGAACGCTGTCATTGTTAGTTGTAAAGATATTATTTGTGAGAATTTCAGTTCTTTAATTGTCTTTTTTTTTTCTTTGACTGCGTATCTGAGTATCTGCTATATCTGGTCGG
>JAMPIV010018978.1:520000-556919 GCA_024509875.1 Oreohelix idahoensis
TGTTGTGGCAGTAGTGGTTGTTGTGGCAGTAGTGGTTGTTGTGGCAGTAGTAGTTGTTGTGGCAGTAGTGGCTGTGGTGGCAGTTGTGGTTGTTGTGGCAGTTGTGGTTGTTGTGGCAGTAGTGGTTGTTGTGGCAGTAGTGGTTGTTGTGGTAGTAGTAGTTGTTGTGGCAGTAGTAGTTGTTGTGGCAGTAGTAGTTGTTGTGGCAGTAGTGGTTGTTGTGGCAGTAGTGGTTGTTGTGGCAGTAGTGGTTGTTGTGGCAGTAGTGGTTGTTGTGGCAGTAGTGGTTGTTGTGGCAGTAGTAGTTGTTGTGGCAGTAGTGGTTGTTGTGGCAGTAGTGGTTGTTGTGGCAGTAGTGGTTGTTGTGGTAGTAGTGGTTGTTGTGGCAGTAGTAGTTGTTGTGGCAGTAGTGGTTGTTGTGGCAGTAGTGGTTGTTGTGGCAGTAGTGGTTGTTGTGGCAGTAGTGGTTGTTGTGGCAGTAGTGGTTGTTGTGGCAGTAGTGGTTGTTGTGGCAGTAGTGGTTATTGTGGCAGTAGTAGTTGTTGTGGCAGTAGTGGTTGTTGTGGCAGTAGTAGTTGTTGTGGCAGTAGTGGTTGTTGTGGCAGTAGTAGTTGTTGTGGCAGTAGTGGTTGTTGTGGCAGTAGTAGTGGTTGTTGTGGTAGTAGTGGTTGTTGTGGCAGTAGTAGTTGTTGTGGCAGTAGTAGTTGTTGTGGCAGTAGTGGTTGTTGTGGCAGTAGTAGTTGTTGTGGCAGTAGTGGTTGTTGTGGCAGTAGTAGTTGTTGTGGCAGTAGTAGGTGTTGTGGTAGTAGTAGTTGTTGTGGCAGTAGTGGTTGTGTTGGCAGTAGTAGTTGTTGTGGCAGTAGTGGTTGTTGTGGCAGTAGTAGTTGTTGTGGCAGTAGTGGTTGTTGTGGCAGTAGTAGTTGTTGTGGCAGTAGTAGTTGTTGTGGCAGTAGTGGTTGTTGTGGCAGTAGTGGTTGTTGTGGCAGTAGTGGTTGTTGTGGCAGTAGTGGTTGTTGTGGCAGTAGTGGTTGTTGTGGCAGTAGTGGTTGTTGTGGCAGTAGTGGTTGTTGTGGCAGTAGTAGCTGTTGTGGCAGTAGTGGTTTTTGTGGCAGTAGTAGTTGTTGTGGCAGTAGTAGTTGTTGCGGCAGTAGTAGTTGTTGTGGCAGTAGTAGTTGTTGTGGCAGTAGTGGTTGTTGTGGCAGTAGTGGTTGTTGTGGCAGTAGTAGTTGTTGTGGCAGTAGTGGTTGTTGTGGCAGTAGTAGTTGTTGTGGCAGTAGTAGTTGTTGTGGCAGTAGTAGTTGTTGTGGCAGTAGTGGTTGTTGTGGCAGTAGTAGTTGTTGTGGTAGTAGTAGTTGTTGTTGCAGTAGTAGTTGTTGTGGTAGTAGTAGTTGGCGTGGCAGTAGTGGTTGCTGTGGCAGTAGTAGTTGTTGTGGTAGTAGTGGTTGTTGTGGCAGTAGTGGTTGTTATGGCAGTAGTGGTTGCTGTGGCAGTAGTGGTTATTGTGGCAGTACCAGTTGTTGTGGCTGTAATTGTTGTTGTGGCAGTATTGGTTGTTGTGGCAGTAGTGGTTGTTGTGGCAGTAGTGGTTGTTGTGGCAGTAGTGGTTGCTTTGGCAGTAGTGGTTATTGTGGCAGTAGTAGTTGTTGTGGCAGTAGTGGTTGCTGTGGCAGTAGTGGTTGTTGTGGCAGTGGTGGTTATTGTGGCAGTAGTAGTTGTTGTGGCAGTAGTGGTTGCTGTGGCAGTAGTGGTTATTTTGGCAGTATCATTTGTTGTAGCAGTAGAGGTTGTTGTGGCAGTAGTGGTTATTGTGGCAGTAGTGGTTGTTGTGGCAGTAGTGGTTGTTGTGGCAGTAGTGGTTGTTGTGGCAGTAGTGGTTATTGTGGCAGTAATAGTTGTTGTGGCAGTAGTGGTTGTTGTGACAATAGTGTTGCTGTGGCAGTAGTGGTTGTTGTGGCAGTATCAGTTGTTGTGGCAATAGTGGTTGCTGTTGCAATAGGGGTTATTGTGGCAGTATCAGTTGTTGTGGCAGTAGTGGTTGTTGTGGAAGTAGTGGTTGTTGTGGCAGTGTTGGTTATTGTGGCAGTAGTGGTTGTTGTAGCAGTAGTGGTTGTTACGGCAGTAGTGGTTGTTGTGGCAGTAGTGGTTGTTGTGGCAGTAGTGGTTATTGTGGCAGTAGTTGTTATTGTGGCAGTAGTGGTTGTTGTGGCAGTAGTGGTTTTTGTGGTAGTAGTGGTTATTGTGGCAGTAGTAGTTGTTGTAGCAGTAGTGGTTGTTACGGCAGTAGTGGTTATTGTGGCAGTAGTGGTTATTGTGGCAGTAGTGGTATTTGTAGCAGTACTGGTTGTTACGGCAGTAGTGGTTGTTGTGGCAGTAGTGTTTGTTGTGGCAGTATCAGTTGTTGTGACAGTAGTTGTTATTGTGGCAGTAGTGGTTGTTGTGGCAGTAGTGGTTATTATGGCAGTAGTGGTTGTTGTGGCAGTAGTGGTTGTTGTAGCAGTAGTGGTTGTTACGGCAGTAGTAGTTGTCGTGGCAGAAGTAGTTGTTGTGGCAGAAGTGGTTGTTGTGGCAGTAGTAGTTGTTGTGACAGTAGTGTTTGTCGTGGCAGTAGTGGTTGTTGTGGCAGTATTAATTGTTGTGGCAGTAGTAGTTGTTGTGGCAGTAGTGGTTGTTGTGGCAGTAGTAGTTGTTGTAGCAGTAGTAGTTGTTGTGGCAGTAGTGGTTGTTGTGGCTGTAGTAGTTGTTGTAGCAGTAGTGATTGTTGTGGCAGTAGTAGTAGTTGTTGTGGCAGTAGTGGTTGTTGTGGCAGTAGTGTTTGTCGTGGCAGTAGTGGTTGTTGTGGCAATAGTAGTTGTTGTGGCAGTAGTAGTTGTTGTGGCAGTAGTAGTTGTTGTGGCAGTAGTGGTTGTTGTGGCAGTAGTAGTTGTTGTGGCAGTAGTAGTTGTTGTGGCAGTAGTGGTTATTGTGGCAGTAGTAGTTGTTTTGGCAGTAGTGATTGTTGTGGCAGTAGTGGTTGTTGTGGCAGTAGTAGTTGTTGTAGCAGTAGTAGTTGTTGTGGCAGTAGTGGTTGTTGTGGCAGTAGTAGTTGTTGTAGCAGTAGTAGTTGTTGTGGCAGTAGTAGTTGTTTTGGCAGTAGTGATTGTTGTGGCAGTAGTAGTTGTTGTGGCAGTAGTAGTTGTTGTAGCAGTAGTAGTTGTTGTGGCAGTGGTAGTTGTTGTAGCAGTAGTAGTTGTTGTAGCAGTAGTAGTTGTTGTGGTAGTAGTATTTGTTGTAGCAGTAGTAGTTGTTGTAGCAGTAGTAGTTGTTGTGGCAGTAGTGGTTGTTGTGGCAGTAGTGGTTGTTGTGGCAGTAGTGGTTGTTGTGGCAGTAGTAGTTGTTGTGGCAGTAGTAGTTGTTGTGGCAGTAGTGATTGTTGTGGCAGTATTGGTTGTTGTCGCAGTAGTTGTTGTTGTGGCAGTAGTAGTTTTTGTGGCAGTAGTGGTTGTTGTGGCAGTAGTAGTTGTTGTGGCAGTAGTAGTTGGTTTGGCAGTAGTGGTTGTTGTGGCAGTAGTAGTTGTAGCAGTAGTAGTTGTTGTAGCAGTAGTAGTTGTTGTAGCAGTAGTAGTTGTTGTAGCAGTAGTAGTTGTTGTAGCAGTAGTTGTTGTTGTGGCAGTAGTGGTTGTTGTGGCAGTAGTGGTTGTTGTGGCAGTAGTGGTTGTTGTGGCAGTGTTGGTTATTGTGGCAGTAGTGGTTGTTGTAGCAGTAGTGGTTGTTACGGCAGTAGTGGTAGTTGTTGCAGTAGTGGTTGTTGTGGCAGTAGTGGTTATTGTGGCAGTAGTTGTTATTGTGGCAGTAGTGGTTGTTGTGGCAGTAGTGGTTTTTGTGGTAGTAGTGGTTATTGTGGCAGTAGTAGTGGTTGTAGCAGTAGTGGTTGTTGTGGCAGTAGTGGTTATTGTGGCAGTAGTGGTATTTGTAGCAGTACTGGTTGTTACGGCAGTAGTGGTTGTTGTGGCAGTAGTGTTTGTTGTGGCAGTATCAGTTGTTGTGACAGTAGTTGTTATTGTGGCAGTAGTGGTTGTTGTGGCAGTAGTGGTTGTTATGGCAGTAGTGGTTGTTGTGGCAGTAGTGGTTGTTGTAGCAGTAGTGGTTGTTACGGCAGTAGTAGTTGTCGTGGCAGAAGTAGTTGTTGTGGCAGAAGTGGTTGTTGTGGCAGTAGTAGTTGTTGTGACAGTAGTGTTTGTCGTGGCAGTAGTGGTTGTTGTGGCAGTATTAATTGTTGTGGCAGTAGTAGTTGTTGTGGCATTAGTGGTTGTTGTGGCAGTAGTAGTTGTTGTAGCAGTAGTAGTTGTTGTGGCAGTAGTGGTTGTTGTGGCTGTAGTAGTTGTTGTAGCAGTAGTGATTGTTGTGGCAGTAGTAGTAGTTGTTGTGGCAGTAGTGGTTGTTGTGTCAGTAGTGTTTGTCGTGGCAGTAGTGGTTGTTGTGGCAGTAGTAGTTGTTGTGGCAGTAGTAGTAGTTGTGACAGTAGTAGTTGTTTTGGCAGTAGTGATTGTTGTGGCAGTAGTGGTTGTTGTCGCAGTAGTAGTTGTTGTGGCAGTAGTGGTTGTTGTAGTAGTAGTAGTTGTTGTGGCAGTAGTAGTTGTTGTGGCAGTAGTGGTTATTGTGGCAGTAGTAGTTGTTTTGGCAGTAGTGATTGTTGTGGCAGTAGTGGTTGTTGTGGCAGTAGTAGTTGTTGTAGCAGTAGTAGTTGTTGTGGCAGTGGTAGTTGTTGTAGCAGTAGTAGTTGTTGTAGCAGTAGTAGTTGTTGTGGTAGTAGTATTTGTTGTATCAGTAGTAGTTGTTGTAGCAGTAGTAGTTGTTGTGGCAGTAGTAGTTGTTGTTGCAGTAGTGATTGTTGTGGCAGTAGTGGTTGTTGTGGCAGTAGTAGTTGTTGTGGCAGTAGTAGTTGTTGTGGCAGTAGTGATTGTTGTGGCAGTAGTGGTTATTGTGGCAGTAGTAGTTGTTGTGGCAGTAGTAGTTGTTGTGGCAGTAGTGGTTGTTGTGGCAGTAGTAGTTGTTGTGGCAGTAGTAGTTGTTGTGGCAGTAGTGATTGTTGTGGCAGTAGTGGTTGTTGTGGCAGTAGTTGTTGTTGTGGCAGTAGTAGTTTTTGTGGCAGTAGTGGTTGTTGTGGCAGTAGTAGTTGTTGTGGCAGTAGTAGTTGGTTTGGCAGTAGTGATTGTTGTGGCAGTAGTAGTTGTAGCAGTAGTAGTTGTTGTAGCAGTATTAGTTGTTGTAGCAGTAGTAGTTGTTGTAGCAGTAGTAGTTGTTGTGGCAGTAGTGGTTGTTGTAGCAGTAGTAGTTGTTGTAGCAGTAGTAGTTGTTTTGGCAGTAGGGATTGTTGTGTCAGTAGTAGTTGTGGCAGCTGTGGTTGTTGTGATAGAAAATACTTTTGTGGCAGCAGTGGTTGTGGTCGTAGCTGTGGAGTTTGTTAAAGCAGTGGTTGTTGTGGCTGTTTAAACGCTTCATATTGTCTTTCTACCAAGCTATGCAAGTTATTCCTCACGAGGAATTCGACATTTCTTGTGCTCATTTGTGTTCTGCATCAAGTCAGTGCGTTTATCGATAAATCCCCAATGCCCTACTTCATCAGTTTCTAAAGAAGTTCTTTGTTTAAACTGCCTAAGGCCTTTTTTAAAATACACAATTTAAATATTAAGTCGGAAATTTATTCAAATAGGACAAATAATATTTTTTAAATTTTTTTTAAAAACCCTTGTTCGCTCTTTGTTCCGTACGTTTTTTAACCTCCTCAACGCTTGCTGTCTCAGTCAGAGCTGGCACCTGGTGCGTCCTCGGTGTCCTCATTTTCAGGGCACCGCCGAAATTCTCTCCCCCCCCCCCCCCAATTTTTTTATGGCGAAATTATAGTTATTTTAAAATTTAGAATAGCGGGCACATAAATAAGAACACATCTTTTATAGTGTGATACAACTTAGTAGTACAAAAGTAACCCTCTTAAGAGATCAATACAGTACAGCAGCGAGACCTCACATAACCTTGAACAATACCTTGGTCCGGCTTTGGTCACAAACACTCAGGCAGACACACGTGGCCACATAAGCTCGTACGGGAATTCACGGACATGCACTCAGAAACACGCATACGAACACGCGCATATACAGACATATTCGGACACACATGTACGCACACTTTTGTAAACCTTCGTAGACATGCACACACACACACACACACACACACACACACACACACAGATGAACACTAAGAGAGATTCACACGCTCTCACATACAACCGAGCATGCATAGACATACATATCTCACATAGTTGAACACATGGATGGAAACATCACATGCACTCAAACACAGCCGAATACGCACAGACACAGATTCAAACTCGTACAAACACGCACACAAACATCAATGTCCCTCTCTTTTCTTTTTCTCCTTCTTTATCCTACTCTTTCCTCTGTCCCTTCCTTCTCCTCTCCCCCTCTTTTTCTTTCTTTCTTTCTTTCTTACTTTCTAATAATACTCATTTTCATCAGAATCTTCCAACTCTAACACAATTTCTACCTCAACCATTTCAAGGTCAGCCGCCTACACGTACGTGGTAAGCAACACATCAGCAGACGAGATGAAGAACATAAACGAACCTAAATCCTTCATGACAGAGAAACAAATCCTTGACGTAAGTGTTCTTTTGCTGACATTTTGTTTGTTTGTTTGTTCTTTAAATTAAGTAGCTAAAACACTTGGATGTAAATCATGTTGTAGGTACAGCATCATTAAATGTTTGTGCAAGGAGTCTTTTTCTACCTCCACAGTGAACACAGAAGTAAATCTCCGTGTTATTAATTGTCTAAGTTAAAAGTCTTTTAAGGAAAAATTTTTTAAAATCCCTTCAGCTTTTCTGGAAAATACGGAAATTGCGCTCACTGCACCGTGACAATTAAATTAAACAACTATTTGACTCCAGACAACGCTCTGAGCGTTGCAAAATTCAACGCGCCGTGCCAGAGCAACGCTCAGAGCGTGGCTTTTAGTTTATCACGAATAAACCCTAAAAATCGTCCGTCTAATGCAGTTTATATTTTAAAACTCGTAGAATGACTTCCGCTACTATTTAAACAACAAATTTGACTGCAGTTAAGCAGCACATGCGCGTGTTTTGATATTATTATCACAATTTGTGTGACGATTCACGTGTTTGCGTTTTTCTTTGTTATTGCTAGAGAAATATATCACGCTTTATATTTACATTTTCTAAGTCTCCTAAGCAAATAATTGTGTCAAACTACTTTGAAACATTGCTGACACTGATGATGATTGTTTGGTAGTCACAGTTTGTTGTTAAAATACGGAATCGGTGCAGAAAAGCTAGACACACTAGATTTAGTTGATGAGTGGGCGTAGTCATATTCTGGCCCATCAAAAAGCAACAAAACTAGTGTGCCTCGCAATCTTTTCGTGGTGATTTGTTTTGTGGGAGAATACAGAAACGGCGCACATTGCATGGGGAAAGCTAAATTGAACACCCATAAGAAAGGCTGGCAGGCTTCTCAATTTTTTCATGGTGCATTGACCATAAGTCATGATACGTTTGACTAATAAGATCATGGTGCATTGACCATAAGTCATGATACGTTTGACTAATAAGATCATGGTGCATTGACCATAAGTCATGATACGTTTGACTAATAAGATCATGGTGCATTGACCATAAGTCATGATACGTTTGACTAATAAGATCATGGTGCATTGACCATAAGTCATGATACGTTTGACTAATAAGAAGCAACGAAGCTGACCAAAAAAAAAAAAAAAAGAAAGGAATGAAAAGATCACAGGAGAATTAGTGATCTATTTATCTATTAGACACAAGCATTTTGGCCTTATTGTGTGTTCTTTGTCTTATACTTGCTAATAGGAAAGTTATGTAGGTGACTGAGCCTATAAACGTCTTGGTAATTTCAGTCTTATATTCTATAGTTGCGTGTGTTGTCATGAAAACAACCATTGCCATTGAGGTATTTTATTTGTGGTGTTTAGTTGGCCGTGTGTCATTTCATCGTTCACTCAATGGTACCGCTTGGATGCTATGTGGTCCTATTCCTTGGCGAGCCTTAGTTTTATTATGTATGCGGCCCTAATTATTTATGTCTTATGAGTGTTTGTACAGCAATCACCCGCTCAATGCTGTTAATTCGTTCCTAAAATGTCGAACGTTAACCGAAAAGGCCTTAAACGAAAATCGATTTCCCGTAAGATTTAATAGAAAACAAATTAATTCATTCCCAAGGTCCAGAAAGTTGTTTAAAAATTAAGTCAGCGTGATACAAAATATAAACTAAATCGTTAACAACATTTATTAACTACGTATAATAATAAAACATATTGAACACAAACAAAATATTATGCGTGTACTGCACTAACAGAAAATATTTTTAAAATATTATAGGACTTGAATCGCTGCCACTTCGGTCGCTTGTGGCTAGAGTTGTCACAGCGGAGCTGTCATCGTCTTCAGGCGACTGGTTAGCAGAAGGTTACGCAGGGGTTGAACAAGTTTTTCTGGCTCCAGATGTAGAATGGGGGCAGAAGATATTGGAAGAAGCAAAAAAAACAACCAAAGAATCGAGCTTCCTTTGCCCCCCCCCCCCACCCCCCCCCCCCCCCCCCCCCCCCCCCCCCCCCCCCCCCCCCCCCCCCCCCCCCTTTCCCACCCACCCCTTTTTTTCATTTTTCTCTTCAAGAAGCATATTGCAGCCATTAAAATCTGTTCTAGGTTACGGATTACCAAAGAATTGCTTTTCATTGTGGGATTATGCTTCATTATGCTTGCAATGAAAATGCTTCTTGGCCACCCCACCACTCTGAATGAACCTAAAAATTATATATCCCTGCCTCTCACGGAATTTTGCGAACGGCGTAAGATAAAATCTTTTAAGCGTATAACGGGGCACAACAGGCCAATCACCTGTTTGTTTTAAATCACGATTACGCGAACTACAAGAGAGAAAACCGGACTAATTCTAAAAGCGACTAACTGGAACGGACTACGACTTATGGAACTTGGAACACAAGAAGTATTTTTTTATCTTAACCAGCGGCACTTGAACTTTCAGTCCTTCGGCCCAATGACATGTCATTACGAGGCTGGGGAGCCTGTGGGCTTTCCTTCCAACCCGGTCAGGAGCTTCGCTCCTTCCCATCCACAGAGGGTTTATCTCAGGAGCCGTTCAGGTTATTCAGTCATAATCCCGGTCATTGACACTCCTTCAAATGCTGACGCCCGGGCTTGAACCTTGAATACCTGGTCGCCAGCGCAACGTTGTAACCATTACACCAGCGCAACTCCCAACACAAGAAGTATAAATGGGAAAGAAGAGGAGCTGGTGGTAGAGATGAGGAAAGCAAAACTAGAAATCCTGGCTATAACGGAAACGAAGTAAAAGGGACAAGGAGTCATGGATCTCGATGGTGACAGGCTACTCTACAGTGGTGTCCCCACATCTGAAAGAGCTAAAGGGGGTGTGGGTTGCATTGTGGCCAAAAACCAAAAAGATAGTATCAAGGGATGGAACTTTGTCTCGAAGCGCATTATGGTTGTAATACTAAAAGAAAGAGAAACCATAGTCAACTTGGTCATAGTGTATGGGCCCAATGAGGATGAGAGAGCACAGCTCAAGGAGAAATTCTTCGAGCTGCTTCAAAGGACAGTGGATGACTGCCTAGATGAAATTATCATGCTCGGAGATTTCAATGCCAGAATTGGAAATGACCATGCTAGATGGGGTGGAGTTATCGGAAGATATGGAGAAGATACTTTCAATGACAATGGAAAGCGACCCCTTAGATTCTGCAGTGAGCACTAGATGTGAACCAACAAAGAATGAGAAGTCAGTGATCGACTATGCCATAGTTAGGAGGAGCTCATTCAAATATGTCCGGGATGCTAGAGTCTGGAGGGGGGCAAAGATTGGAAGTGATCACTACCTGCTTACAATCAAACGAACAACTGAAAGAGTTGCTCAGCCTAGGAACTACCCAACATCACGCAAGAAACTAAATAAACAAACGGGAGGAATGAGCTGAGAGAGCCAGAAATTAAGACCAGGTATTAGGGGCTTATTGCTACAGCGGTGGGAAACACAGAAGAAAAACCTAATGACTTGGAAACCCTCTGGCTTAAATTCAAGGACATCATAAAGACAGCTGCTGCAGAAGCATGTGGTGAAGTCCGACTTGGGAACAAGAGAAAGAAGACACCTTGGTAGACAGAGGAGGTTAAAGAGAAAATAAGAAAGAAGAAAATAGCATGGAAACAATACTTAGGAGCTAACAACACAGCAGAACAAATAGAGAAATATAGAGAATATGTGATACTCAGAACAGAAGCAAAGAACAAGGTGCTAGCAGCAAAACAGAAGTCCTGGGAAGAATTTGGAAATAAGCTGGAAAAAAATGCGCAAGAAAACCAGAAATTGTTCTGTAAGACCTTAAAGAACATGAGGAAGAAAAAACAATGCCCTCTCAAATTTATAAAGAACAAGCAAGGAAAATTGTTTACTGCCCCGAAGGAAGTAATGCAAAGAATATTTCTCAGAACTCCTTGATGGTGAGCAATGTCAAGCATCAGAAATGATAACCACTAGCACAGACGAGAAAACCAATGGTGGTGAAGATAACATAAAGGTTGAAGAACTGAAGGCAGCACTGGAGAAAATCAAGATGGGCAAAGCAGCAGGGCATGATGGTATAACACCAGAAATGGTTAAGTACATGGGAGCATCAGGCGACCTATTACTTTTAAGGGTCCTACAGGCAGCGTGGGGCAACAAGGCCATACCAAAGGATTGGGAGAGTGCCATCAAAACACCGATTTTCGAAAAGGGTGACAATCGACAATGTGGAAACCATAGAGGCATATCCCTTCTCAGTGTCCCTGGTAAAATCTACTCTAGAATCCTAGAGCAGAGACTGCGACGGCTAGCTGAGCCACAATTGGATGACGTCCAGTGCGGATTCCGAGCGAACCGAAGTACTCAAGACCTAATCTTCACACTCAGACAGCTGAGTAAAAATGCCCTTGAGTATAAGGGTGAGATCCATCTTTGTTTCATAGATCTGGAAAAGGCGTTTGACAGGGTCCCCTGGAGCAAACTTTGGGACTGTTTAGCAAGGAAGAACATCCCAGCACCTCTAATTCATGCTATACAAAGCTTCTACAAGTTTTGCAGAAATTATGTGAGGACAGCAAACCATAAGTCAGAAGAGTTCAGGACCACCACTGGTGTAAGACAAGGTGATATCCTGTCACCTTATTTTTTCATACTCCTCATGGACGATGTCATCAAGGCATGTAAGGAGAGAACAAGAAAGTATTCAGTGGGGTACTGGAAGATGAGACAGGTCTATATTTCGGAGCTGGCATTTGCTGATGATGTTGCCCTGATTGCTAAATCAGAGGCACATCTCTAATCCAACCTGCAAGTCTGGAAGGAAGAGCTGGAGAAGAGAGGGATGGTCATAAGCAGCTCTAAAACAAAATCCATGGTGATATCACGAGAAGAAAGAAGACATCAGATTAAGCTGGGAGATCAGGTCCTGGAGCAGGTCGACAATTTAAATACCTCGGAGCTATTATAGACCGAAAGGGAGGCATCAAAGAAGAGTTGGCCACTCGAAAAGCAGCAGCTGGGAGACTTTTTCAGGCCATAAATCGAGGATTCCTCAGCAAGAGAGAGGTTGATAAGAAAACGAAGATGGCTGTATACCGCTCCACCTATGTCCCAGTCTTGACATATGGATGCGAGTCGTGGGCAATTACTACAACCCACAAAAGCCAGATCCAAACCTCAGAAATGAGGTATCTGAGGAAGGTGGTTGAAGTAACAAGAAGAGACATGGTACGCAACCAGACGATACGTCACGGCCTAAAATCCCACCCCCTGCAGACCCAAGTAAAACAGGCCCAACTAAGATGGTTTGGCCATGTCTGCAGAATGGGAGAAGATCGGCTACCACGACAAGCATGGGAAACAAAGAGCCAGGGATCCAGACCCCCAGGACGGTCCAGAGTCCGCTGGGAGGACAACATTAGACAATCTTTGAAGGACCGAGGACTAGAATGGAACCAGGCCAGGAGGAAGACAGCCGATAGGATAGTCTGGCGCTCTCTCTTCCAAACCTCTACACCTCACGGTAGAAGGGGAACGACTAAGTAAGTAAGTAAGATAAAATCTTTTAAGCGTATAACGGCCATATAGCATAAAAACGAAACAACGTTATATTGAAAAAGCGCTAATCGAACAGCGTAAGACCTGGGCATTGATGTATGAGTTTATTAGTGACTAAGAACAGAGCTAGGTCCCCATAATCTTTTACGGGGATGACTAGTTTTGAGAGTTGTTTGGTCTCTGCTTAAAGTCAGGGGCTACTGTTGCTAGGACAAATCATTGATCTTTTTGTGATACTATTTGTCTCTCCTTTGTTTGCGTTTGTTGTGTGTTTTCATAGAAACGATAATCTCTACACTGCCTTGGCGCTTGTTTCTGCTGTTGATGTTCTTTGATTTTTTTAGTTGGCAACCATCTCGGTCCTGCTTGAACTGGTTGTTGCATTAGTAATGGTAATAGTCTCATTCAGTCATAACTGGCATTTCGTAGAAGGCTATTGCTGAAGATTAAAAATGGGACAGGCTGCAGTACCCGGTAGTAACCTCAACAGGTCATCCAAAGCAAATAACTCAGATAAGCCACTCGGGACTTTAGAAAGTCCTTCATACATGAGGCTTATGATGCAACCAATGAAATCTAAATGGAATCCTAGGAAAATCTCCATCCTAGGAATCTGGAATTTCCGAGCACTAAACAAATAAGGTGAATCTGCACAGGTTGCAGCAGAAATTACAACTATTCAATTGATGTTCTGTAAATGACTCCTCGGGAAAATAGAAATAGAGAGCGATCGAAAAATACACGTTGAAAGAAAATGCAGACAGACATGAAACGGGTGAAAAAGAAGTGAAATTAACTTGAACGGATGGCACAGACGATGACAATTTGGTTTGAATTGGTTGAAAATAAGAATACAAAAAGCAAGAGGAGTTTTCATTGCTTTGGGAAATATATGGAGAACAAGAGAAATCAAGTCCAACACGAAAATAAGAATTTTCAACTCAAATGTCAAGTCAGTCCTATTGTATGGCTCTGAGACACGGAGAACAACAAAAATAACAACCAAAAAGCTACACACTTTTATAAACGCGTGCTTGCGTAGAATAGAAGGACTGAAATGGTATGACAAAGTCACAGATGTGGAATTGACGACAAGAACCAGACAAGTGCCAGTGGAACAAGAGTTGAGAAGAAGACGCTGGCGATGGATAAGACACACATTGAGGAAACCTATTGATAGCATTACAAGGCAGTCCTTGTTCTGGCATCCACAGGGAAAGAGAGGCAGAGGTAGACCAAAAAACACATGCAGAAAAGAACTGGATACAGAGGTGAAAATGATGAGGAAAACATGGCAAGAACTTGAGCGGATGGCACAGGACAGGAAGACTTGGCATGTGTTTGTTGAAGGCCTATGCTCCTTGGGGAGCTAAAAGGTATTAATTGATTGATTGATTGAAATTGCTTTACAATCTTTAATTTTATTCAGGTTGTCCAAAAATATTTCTGTTGTAAATTGCTTGATAATCTATAATTTTATTCAGGTTCTCCAAAAATATTTCTTTTGTAAATTGCTTTACAATAATTAATTTTATTCAGGTTCTCCAAAAAAAATCTGACTGTCGTGCACGATTTTAAATTTTATTCAGGTTCTTCAAAAATCACCAGACGGTACCCCGGTGATGGGACTGTCAGACCCGTCTGTTGTAGAAGTGGCTACTGTAGAGCCTTTCGAAGAGAAGACCACCTCTGACGACTTCAACAGCTTCATCAATACCCCAGCCGGCATCGCTGTCTTTTGCTTGCTGGGACTACTGATCCTTGTACTCATCGTGCTGCTTCTTACTTGTATCTTCTATAGGAAATACAACAAGAACCGGTAATACGTATACTTTTTTTTTTTGCAATAAATGTATATATATATATATATATATATATATATATATATATATATATATATATATATATATATATATATATATATATATATATATATATATATATATATATATATATATATATATATATATATATATATATATATATATACTGAAGCACATTAAAAACGCACCACTATTATATGCTGAAGCACATTAAAAACGCACCACCTGTATAATCCAGGAACAGAGTGTGAAATGTAAATATAAGTGTGTACAAGTTTACATATTTGGAATCTTTATTCATTTTCCTATGAATCCATGCTGGTCATTAATTTGTACATTTGATTGTTATGAAATTCATTGCATTCTGTGCAGGCAAGGGAGAAAACCAAAAAAAAAAAAATGCACGTGCGTTATCCTGCTGGAGAAGCTGCAAGTCTGGATAAATTGTGAACGCAGGAGCAACCAGTGCACCCAGAACCTCATCTCGATATGTCACAGCATTAACATTTCCACGGAAGACGTGAAGAGGCAAGCGATGGTGAAAACTGAATCCTCCCCAAATGTGAATACTGCCACCTCGAAATCGGTTGACACAGCAATCTGCAAAACGCTCTTCACACCGTCGCTAAATCCGCATACGTCCATCTGCAAAGGATATGTTGAATCTGTTCTCGTCAGTGAATAGGACAGCATTCCACTGCAGTCTAGTCCATCTGATATGTTGCTCTGCCCATTGCAGGCGCTGCTAACGATGTCTGTGAGTCAAGTTTGGCCCAACATAAGGTCGTCTTGCAGTAAGGCCTGTATCTCTGAGTCGTCGTATGACTGTCATTCGAGAGACTTGCCCATGTCTACCCACTATTGCTCTTGCTGTTTAACTTCCCGGGAGAGTACGATTCCTCAGGTGACTCAGCACAATATGACGATCTTGCGCAGGGGTAGTAACTCGTGGTTGGCCACTCCGAAGTCTATCCCTGGCACTGCCAGTGGTTCCGTAACGTTCATTGAGACGTACAATAGTGCTGTGGTAGCAATTCATCGTTCTGGCAATGGCCCGCGAGCTCATTCCGGTCTCCAACATACCAATGGCTCGTTGGCGGTCGTTTTCAGATAGTCGTGGCATTTCAAGCACATGTACTGGGTGTTTTGTCTCAACGGCCTTTTTATACCGAGTATACTGCCACAACGCGTACACATTTTGAGGGTCATAGCTGTTGGGAATCGTGTTGCACGTGTAACTTTCATCGTTTTCATGTAGTCTGTACACACACCCGTGGGTTGAATCTTGCACTTTCCATTCCAGCAGCCATTCGCTCTCTACCTCATGGCAAACACGGGGAAAATCCATTCCCACACTTTTTTTGCCAGCTTCTCGGCATCAGTATATATAATAGTGGTGCGTTTTTAATGTGCTTCAGTATATATAGTGATGCCGAGAAGCTGGGAAAAAAAGTGTGGGAATGGATTTTCCCCGTGCTTGTCATGAGGTAGAGAACGAATGGCTGCTGGAATGGAAAGTGCATGATTCACCCCACGGGTTTGTGTACAGACTACATGAAAACAATGAAAGTTACACGTGCAACACGATTCCCAACAACTATGACCCTGAAAATGTGTACGCGTTGTGGCAGTATACTCGGTATAAAAAGGCCGTTGAGACAAAACACCCAGTACATGTGCTTGAAATGCCACGACTATCTGAAAACGACCGCCAACGAGCCATTGGTATGTTGGAGACCGGAATGGGCTCGCGGGCCATTGCCAGAAGGATGAACTGCCACCCAGCACTATTGCACGTCTTAATGAACGTTACGGAACCACTGGCAGTGCCCGGGATAGACTTCGGAATGGCCAACCACGAGTTACTACCCCTGCGCAAGATCATCATATTGTGCTGAGTCACCTAAGGAATCGTTCTCTACCGGCAAGTTGAACAGCAAGAGCAATAGTGGGTAGACGTGGGCAAGTCTCTCGAATGACAGTCATACGACGACTCAGAGATACAGGCCTTACTGCAAGACGACCTTATGTTGGGCCAAACTTGACTCACAGACATCGTCAGCAGCGCCTGCAATGGACAGAGCAACATGTCAGATGGACTAGACTGCAGTGGAATGCTGTCCTATTCACAGGCGAGAGCAGATTCAACATATCCTTTGCTGATTGACGTATGCGGATTTGGCGATGGTGTGGAGAGCGCTTTGCAGATTGCTGTGTTCGTCAGCACAACCGATTTGGAGGTGGCAGTATTCACATTTGGGGAGGATTCAGTTTTCACCATCGCTTGCCTCTTCACGTCTTCCGTGGAAACGTTAATGCTATGACATATCGAGATGAGGTTCTGGATGCATTGGTTGCTCCTGCGTTCACAAATTATCCAGACTTGCAGCTTCTCCAGCAGGATAACGCACGTGCGCACACCGCATGCATTACGCAGCAATATCTACAGCAGCAGAATATTGTGACGATTGATTGGCCTGCCCTATCACCAGACATGTCCCCTATAGAACATCTGTGGGACGAGCTTGGACGCAGAGTCTACAGGCAAGGTTCTCCAGCTAATCTGCAACAGCTCGAAGCTGCTCTTACACGTGAATGGGACTTGATTCCCCGGAATTTCCTTGAGAGACTTGTGCGTTTCATGCGGAGCCGCTGCCAAGCTTGTTTGCAAGCACACGGTGGACATACCATATACTGAGGATAGTGTGAATGAATATTTTTATTGGTTGCATTTTTTGGTTTTCTCCCTTGCCTGTACAGAATGCAATGAATTTCATAACAATCAAATGTACAAATTAATGACCAGCATGGATTCATAGGAAAATGAATAAAGATTCCAAATATGTAAACTTGTAAACACTTATATTTACATTTCACACTCTGTTCCTGGATTATACAGGTGGTGCGTTTTTAATGTGCTTCAGTATATATGAATTGTTTTTCACATGCACTAAATACCAGGTTCAACGCATTTAGGCTTAAAAAGATATCATATTCTACAGTATTTGTTGGTTTTCTTTCGTTGTTTTTTCCAGGCAGCAAAGTCTGGCATTAGTTGCTTATACATTGCAGACGACATCAGCCATGATTTGTTACGGCTTGTAACATCATTTTTTTAATTTATTGTTCTTGTTTTTCACTTAGTTCTCGCCTTCCTTGCCTTGCTATTCTTCTGTGTTGGTCACCGATGAATGCTTTGTGTGGCTGTTTCATATGCAATTTTCTTTGTCATTTGCCGTAGCAAGACGTTTTACCTATGTCTGTTTATCAAACTATTTGTTAACATAACATTTCACAGTGATTTTAGTGTCTTTGGCGTACCTCTTCAATGCTTTCCAATGTCTCTTTCTTTATACTTTAGTGTTCGAGAGGCGTGTAGACTTCAGTAGTTTACTGTATCTTTCTCTGTTTAATTTATTCAATACAAATTATTTTTAATTTAGCTGTTTTGTATTTGCTGATTTTTATTTGCATTTAATATGTTTGACACGCTTCGTGCAGTACACTATGATGTCCCGGGAGATACAGACAAAATAAGATACTTTTCGTTCAGACGTACTAATGTTAGGTTGTGCATGAGGCTGGTAACCTCATCACGTAAGACAAATTGTTACAGAGACCACTGCTTCATGAGCACATGCATGTTTTGGTGTAGGCTGTCTGTAAGGAGACCATCTGCAGTGGTGGTCTAATACAAACTTAACAGGGCAAAATCCACATCTACGTTTTCTTTCAGTGAGGCTTCAGCTTCTAGGTTGTTTTTTTTTTTTTCAGCAAGGCTGCGACCTACCACATACAATTTTCATTGCAGCTACTTTTACAGTTCTTCAACATCCATGTCGTTTGAAGAAACAATGCAAACAAAAATGTTTATTAATTGTAGAAAAAAAATTTGCATGTGCAAGTAAATCGTTATAAACTTAATAAGAACGAATCCAAATAAGCTATAACATGTAAGAACTAGTATTACCAAAGATGTAACACAGATGATCATATGCTATGCATTACCTCAACTAGGTCCTCAAATTTCAGTAGAACTAAACTTTAAAAAAAAAAAGATTTAATGAAAATATTATATATGTCTCTCAACCTTTTACAGGTGGACCGCATTTACGTCTTGCCCACTGCTGCCGTATAGAAATAAACATTCAATTATTGGTTCAGTCCATTTTTCATAATAATTTCTGCGCGTTCTTATCTTAATGTTTTATTGTTTTCTTTCTCAACAGAAAATCCAAGAAAGCCAAGGACAAAGGTATTGCTATTTTACAACTAGCGCATACAACAAATAACATGGCTATGTCCCCACAAAGGTTAAACTAAACAGTTGTACTATGATTCAACAGACAGTTACATGAAACTGCTTTTGTCTACGACACCTTAATCATGTGATAGATACATAACACACATGTGCTTTTTTAAAGATTGTTTAAAATGTTTATCAAAAATTTGTAGCACTTAAAAAGAACGTTGACAAAGTAATTCAACAGATTAAATAAGGAAATGTTCTGCAAGGAAACAAGCAACTAAAAATCTTCAGCTCAAATGGCAAAAGGCATTTGACTGTGCAGCTCTGAAATAATAAGAGAAATACAAATGACAATCACGAAGCTAGAGACTTTCATATTTTTGTTATTTTTATTTTTGTTGATCAGAATCGACCTCACTGCACTCCGGGCAAACCCATAGGTGCTCAGTCTCCCTCAGTAAACGTCGAAGGGTATGAATGCTAATTGTTCCTGTTGCGCGCTGGTTGTATACATACCAAATGCACCCTCTCATGCGTCCATCCCTGCTAGTCTTTCGTTTGATGCCAAATTCCAGCAATCTTAGACTTTCACAAATGTAGCCTAGAATAGAAGGATTGAAATGGTATGACGAGATCACCAGTATTGAACTGTTGGAAAGAACCAAACAAGTACAAGTTTAATAGGAGCTGAGGAAGGAATGCTTCACTTCGAGGCGGTTTTTTTCATCTGGAAACCTCAGGGTAAGAGAAAAAGAGGGAAAACCAAAAACACACGGAGAAGGGAAGTGAAGACGGGCATACAAGGGATAAAGGAGACATGGAAAGTCGTTAAATGGACAGCACAGGGCAGGAAAGCTTAGCATGAGTTTGTTGACGACCGGTGCTCAACAAGGAGTAAAGATTATGATAGTAACGATGCTGATGAAATAATTATAAAACCGGTTCGTTGAAAAAAGAGAATTTGTTAATGCTGAAAATGTTTATGGATGAGAGCAATTTAAAAGGAATCAAGTACTGGAAGAACGAAAGGTTGGTCTATGACTGGAATAAGACAAGAACATGCCTCGTTGCTCCGTATAGTCCAGGGAGGGGGAAGAGGAGGAGGTCTCTGATGAGGCACAGACAGAATATGGCCACTGCTTCCTGAGGCATGTCATACGGAAGTGGCTATGAGGGCATGTCATACGGAAGTGGCTATGAGGGCATGTCATACGGAAGTGGCTATGAGGGGAAGTCATACGGAAGTGGCTATGAGGGCATGTCATACAGAAGTAACTATGAGAGCATGTCGTACGGAAGCGACTATGAGGTTGTGAATGAGGCTAGGAAGATCATGTTAAACACATTGCTACATAAATTACCACAGCAAGGGCGTATGAATGCTTTGTGCAGACTTCCTGCAAGGGCACTAGCTGCAGTTACGGCCTCATGCTTCATGGGAGCGACAAGGGAAATGATGATAATACTGAAGACAAGAATGTGTACTATGAGCGCTACTATTCATCATGTATATATAACAATGGTGATTTCTTAATTATAAAGATGAGCGTAGGGTTCTAATAGCACACACATTGAGGAAACGTGTTGATAGCCTTACAAGGTAGTACTTGCTGTGGAATCACCAGGATAACAGAAGTAGAGGGAGATTTTTAAAAAAAGACACACAATGAGTAGAGTACTGGAGACAGGGGCGAGGATTGTGCGAAAAGTCCTTGAACTGGTGACATGAGACATGAGAACTGGCCATACAATTTTCATCCATACATTCATTTACTTCAAACACAATATCTGACCACCGGACGATCCATCCTCCGTCTATTTATGGAGAGAAAGAGAGAATGTGGCTATTGCTTCCTCAGGCAGTAAGAGACGACTAATATAAGGTTGTACATGGGGCTGGCAAACACATTGTGTACCAGAAATTGCCATGGAAACTACCGCTACAAAACCATGTCAATTCTTAGCGCAGGTTTCCAGCAAGGGGGGGGGGGGGGGGGGAGGTAACAGTGGCTTCATGCTCCGTAAGGAGCACAAAGGATGACTATGATGGTGGTGGCGCTGGCAACCTCATCGTGTAAAACAAATTTCTTCAGAAACTACTACTACTGCAGTAGTATTCGAGTGTTTTTGTGCAGGTTTCTTGCGAGTCGTGGCTCTAGGCTCCAAAGGGAGCAAACAAGGAAATAACGAAGAGTGATGATCAAGCATTTATTCATTCATCTATTTATTTACACAATAATTTATGTTATTCAGTTTTCTAGTCAATTACTGTTATTTTTAATTCTTTACCCAGACGGCACATCCGTTCGTTTATATGCAAAAATGCATATCTAAATTGAATGTATGTATTTATTTGTTCTTTTTTTATTAATTTTAATTATCTAACCGATTAACCTTGATTTTTTTTTTCATCCTTAATGTTTTGTCTTCCATCATAATTTTCTGCAGGTAAAGCTAAAAAGGACAGCTTCTCTAGGATGCCAGTGAATTCCTCTTACTTCAACAGTAACCCCCAAATCATCGTGTCCGCTCCTCCTCCTGTAACACTTCAGAACCCAACCAATAGTAAACCTCCAACTCCGCCTGTTGAGTCTCACGAGTCACACCCAGCTGAAGTTGAACCCAAAATGCAGAGCGACCCAAACTTCCAGAATGGACTACCATCACAGTATGGACTCAGAGATGGCGGAAAGAATCCACCAGGCAAGAAGAGCAAAAATAATTCGGGAAAAGCTAAGGTGACCAAGGTTGGCAAGTCAAACGGAACCACAAAACGTAAAGTGAAGTAAGGTCAAGGATGATGATAGTAAAGCAGTTTTCTGCAAATAAGTAAAGACAAAAAACTTTAGGTTACACACTTTTATTTTAAAATGCACGAAAAATGGAAATGTTGTGTAATCATGTTCACAATTTTGTGTACGTCACCAAGATCTGTGATCATATTTACAATTTTGTGTACAACGTCACCAAGTTCTGTGATCCTGTCACAGCTGTAATTTTTAAAAAATATATATTTTTTTAATTTTTCCATTTTAATTTGTGTATGACAGGTCACTCGAGGTTCCATCAAATTTTGGTAGTTTAAAATGTATCACGATAGAGGATCATGTGCAAAACTTCAGCTCCTTAGGTCATCTGAAACCTAGAGAACCAACGGCTCACAGATTTGAAACATTCAAACAACGCACGTATCTACATAAATAGAACTGTTAGAAAAAAAAAAAGACCACAGGAAGGCATTGCAAACTACTTCGTCAAAATGGACGACTGTGACATACACGACATATTTTATTCTTTGAGTGGCCACAAACACGCAGACATCAACAGTATAGTTTGTTACAGACCAATTTAACGATGTTAAGACATTTGGAAAACATTCATAATTTCTATGTTCAGTCCTTACGAATCATGAAACTAACCCTACAACAGGCTTCCATTGCAGGAAACCTGCAAAAATTCCGTGTTTCGGCAGCGGTAGTTTCCGTAGAAATGTGTTTATATTATGAGGTTGCAAGCCCCATGCACATACTCACATCAGTCGCCTTTTACGACATGCATGAGGAGTAGTAATTCTAATCTTTCATTGTCTCCTCAGGTAACCCTTGGACCCTCACGGGCGCTTTTTGAAATACCTGAAGGTTTCTCTTGTGAAAATAACACAGTTATTATGACGTAATCTTATTAGTGGTATGTAACTGGACAATAATTTTGATATTACGCATACGGTATTTTTTAAAGTAGATAATACTTAATAATTGTTCTTTCATCCCATCATCATAATTATTGCTGTCAACAATAACTCATAAGAAGCGATAGAGATATTGCTTCTCTCAGAACAATGGTAGAAAACTTACTTTGGCTAAGTGAAGAATACCCCCCAGAAACGCTAAGAAATGAAATTTAAGACCATTTTTAAAGGTAAAATATTCTTTCTCAGATCTCAAAATACTCCAGAAAAAAAATTGAATATGTAACAGTGGCGTAATAAGGTAACAGCAGATGTCAGAATCGTTCGTTGATGTCAATGGTTAGGAAAGGGGACGCAGACAGCATTTTCACAGCACATACGTGTTTTTTTTTTTCAACACCTGCTTCAAATTAACAATCAACAAATTATTTTAAAATTAATGTTAATTACTTATTTAATGTTGCACACATTTTCAGTCTTCCAACAATATTTATTGATAATATGACAAGACAAGAATAGAAATATTTTTTAACTGGTAATCTTGAGAGCCAACTGGTAATGTTGAGAGCCAACTGGTAATGTTGAGGGCCAACTGGTAATGTTGAGAGCCAACTGGTAATGTTAAGATGCAGTGAAACATCGCGATAGTAGATTTTTTAAAAAAAGTTATCAGACTGAGATCCTGGATCTAAACTGCATTAAGGGGAGCCGCGCTGGTGTAATAGCTTCTGCGTTGTACTGGCGACCAGGTGTTCATGGTTCAAACCCGGGCGTCAGCGTTTGAAGAAATGTTTACGGCCGGAAATTTGACTGAATAGCCTGAACGGCTCCTGTGATAAACCCTCTGTAGATGGGAAGGAGCGAAGCTCCTGACCGGGTTGGAAGGAAAGTCCTCAGGTTCCCCAGCCTCGCAATGACATGTCATTGGGCCGAAGGGCTGAAAGCCCAAGTGCCGCTGGTTAAGGAAAAAAACAAACTGCATTAAGCACAGCAACATCAACTAAACAACAACCAGTAATTAACTCAACCACTTTATGTCAGAGAAGTCTTTGTCAGACTTTATTTAATTAACTTAAGTTAATCTCTAATGATTCTCAACAAAATTTACCAGATGGTTCGGATAACTTTCGTCATGCCCCAAAGAGTTTCTTATTTCCAAACACAATAAACAGAAGCTGAGAATCACTGCTGTAATAAAGATTCGAATACACTTTACTCAAATATACTGCTGTTGTTGTTGTTGCTTTTGTCAATCACGCTTGTATCTTTCTTTACAAAATATTTACTACGATACTTATAATATTTACTACGATACTTATCTGTTTATTTTTATTCGATCTTTTTACATAACGAAAGACTAGTTCTGTCTCATTTTCAACATTTTAAATGAAAAGACAATGCCTACATTTGATTAGCAGTTTTGCAAATGATTTCTATTGCTGATGTCTCTTCATGGTGACAATACTTTTAATGCACACTAAAGCCGAAAGGAGTCTGGGTTACCGACTAACCTTTTTTTCGTCTAGGAAAATCTTCAGGCTTGGCACCTGGAATGTTCTAACTTTAAACGAGCAAGGGAAAACTGCACAGGTATCAGCAGAAATGGATTTCAAGATTGATATCCTGGGACTCTGTGCGACTAGATGGAAGCCCCAGGGTAAAGAGAAGCAAAGGTAGATCAGAAAAAAAAATGCACGGAGAAGAAAACTGGAGTCAGAAGTGAATATGATGAAGAAAGAATTTGAGCTGATGGCACGTGACAGGAGGCCTTAGCATGTATTTCTTGAAGGTTTATGCTCCTTGGGGAGCTAAAGGGTGTTGATTGAACACAGATTCATGTACCAGAAGTGATATACCACTAATGATGACAAGGAGATGACAATTAGAATGATAAGTCCTTTTGCCGAACTAAATTAAACTTGTAAAGGTTACCTGCAGGTAGTAATATTCTTGCTAGTATTGCAAGTATCGCTAATGTTGAAGGTAAACTACAGAAATGTACAGGTAGATATACAAAGAAGGTAGTCCCAAAGAAGATTCTGCCGTAGGGAAGTCAGTTGTTAGAGAATTTACTATACTACATCGCGTGACTGATTCTCTTCCTTCCTGCCTTTGACTTCCCTAAATCAAGAGCAGAGTCAGGTACCAATTTACAGCTGGGTAGACTGGAACGTGACACTGCTTGGTTTCAAACCCAGTAACTTTGTTTCGAGAAGCAAGCATTCTAAACACTCTGTCACTTCACGTTCAAATAGACAGAAAACATATATCAATACCAGAGAAGTTATATATCACTGGTGGTGTTCCAGGGGGTGGTGTTCCAGGGGGTGGTGTTCCAGGGGGTGGTGTTTCAGGGGGTGGTGTTCCAAGATGTACAAACAAATAATGATATCAAAATAAAGAATACAAAACGCAGGAGATTTCACTGCATTGGTTAACATCCGGGAATTAAATAAAATCAAGTCCGACATAAAAATAACAATCTTCAACTCAAATGTGAAGTATTTCCTACTGTCTGGCTATATATATAATATGGAACTTGTGGTAAAGTGGGATGTTATAAATATTTATAGGGTACTTAGTGTACTGACTGAGATCAGCTGTGAAGGTATCTGTATCTAATAGGTGTAGTGTTTTACAGATAACCTTACTTGCTACCACATTATAACTCAGTCAGAATTATTCTGGAATATTGTGATGACTACGTTAAATGTCTAGGGTATGTATATGATGAAGTGTAAGTCACAACAACAACAGACAGATAAACAATTTAATTTATTCCACCACACTTGACAACACTGTGACACTCACACACATTTAACACTCTATAAGACTATCTTAAATGAGGCAGTGGTAAATTTTCAAATATAAATATGTATTAATTACTTTTACTAATATATGTGTCCTGATTCAAATACAAAGTGAACCAGGAATCACAATCAATTTTAATTACAATTTATATGTACAGAATTTATCAATATGAACCTTGTAATGACATATTTTATTAATATTATCCTATGTGTGTCAGTTGTGTAGTGGTAATATGAGGTAATACTGGTTTTGTTTTTTCAAGCTATGTTGTTATTTGTCATCATGACTTCAAGTGTTTGTTTATCTTGGAAATAATATGGGGAAAAGTTCACAGTTCCTATCAATTTAAACACTGTATTTTCCCTCTGTTTTATTATAAAGTCAGATTTTGAGGGGGGGGGGGCCTAATGTTGAGCTCCTCTGGCCACAGACGCTTATCTTTCGTGATGGCGGCAGTAAAAGACTCCTCTGCTCGATAGCCTCCCTGTGTTCTGGAGACACCTCACTGGTCACTATCTGGACCCAGGAGTATGCTGTCAGCCTCTAGGTTCAGCAAAGCTCAGACCAGGTGCTGCTCAATAACTTTAGGACCACGGTCCCTGAAACAAGAAGGTTGTACCTCCTATTTCAGAACTAATTTATAATAAATTTCCAGACTGAACACAATACATAACAAACACTGAGTTCAGAGCGGTAGGCCAACTGCTATCTTCATCTGGAACAATTTTCACCAGTATACTCCTCCCTAATGGTTACTACGCCTTTGCAATTCCAGCATTATTTCTTTCTAGTCGATAAGATAGGTGTCAGTGTACTGTTTGGCAATTCCATGTAGTTTTACTTTCCTCCGACACCTTCTGTTCAGGTTGGAGCAATATATAGGCTTTACCTCATGTTCGCTACTGAACCACACATATATACAGACATAAATTATCAATTTACATTCAATTTTCATTAAAAAGATATCAAATATTTCAAGCTTACCACAATTCATGGAATAATACACAGTTACGTTGACTGGCAATGAATATAGCACAATTTCGATCTGCCGATGTCCCAGGCTTTTATTTAGACAAATATGCACTGGCGCTCAACGCACTGGTTCTTTAGTAAGTTTATTTGAAAATGTGGTGCTGACCTGACGCCTCTGATTGACTATATTGGCAGGTCTAACCAATCGAGCCATGTTTACACAGCTTTTCAAAAAAGTACTTCTACTCACGTTTCCCCTAACAACAAAGAAGTAGTATTTATAGTCCGACTAATCGTGTTTAGCCTTACATTTACTTTCCGCCAATCAAATAGGAGGTAACATGTCAGCCTATTTCCCGTACAATGGTGGTGTGAAAATCTGCCACTGAGCGATTCTGATTTTGGTGTTGTCTGACATTCCTCACTATTTCTTTTGGCTATAATTTGTTAATTCCTAGACTATTTGCGTAACGTTTAACATAGTCTTTGTCAGCAAGTCCTAAGGAACCCAAATATATAAATTTAATGGGGCTAAGGGGCTGCGTTCAAAATATGTATTTTCCAGGATAGTCGTGTAGTTTTTTTTATTTTTTATGTTTAGAACCGCCACCTGTCCTGCTGTACTGTCAGACTAATGTCAGGATTTTAGACATAAAACAGTAGAATGTCATGTTTCCTAATAAGCGTTTTGTAAGTTTTTAAAACCTAACTCTCTGTATGGGTAGTGTTTTTTTATCACTGTCGATTTGAAAAAAAAGCTAGTGCTTGTGGCCTTACACGCGTGATGGTAGTAATTGTGTATCGCGAGACTGTGGTAGTATTGCCTGCGTTCCGGCTTTCAGCCCCTCCCTTTCTTTCTATCCTTAGTCCATCTGTCTTTCGTTTATGATAACTTAGTGTATAAAATGACATGAATGGAATATTAAATATAGGTCAGCTTGCGTATCTCAAGGTTTTTCTTAGAAAGGCAGTACACGTTTTATCGTAGAAAGCGGGTATTGAAGCAGTAGGCTTTTACTATCAACGTGAAACGTTACAATTTGCAGACGAATTAGAAAACAAGGGGGATTTCGAGTACAGTCATTGTGACAGCACTGTTCTTTACCATTCTTCTTTCTTTTTATTGAAGTTATTTGTTAGGCTTTACATTTACGTTTTAATTTATATATGTGGATTAGAATTTCACACGACAGAACTCTTGGAAAGACCCAGACGTACAACAGTGCAGCAAGAGGTGATGAGAAAACGCTGGTGTTGCATGGACATACATTAAGAAAAAAAACACTAGATAGCATTACAAGGCAATCCTAGTGCTGGAGTTTCCAGGGTAAGAGAAACAGAGAAATATCAAAACAACACAAGGAGAAAAGAACTGGTGACAGCATATAAATGTAGCATAGACAAGAACAGATCTTGGGCAGATGGCACACTACACGAGGGCTTAGTGTGTGTGTTTGTTGAAGATGTTTGCTTCCTTGGGAGCTGAAAGTTAATGATGATGATGGTGATGATGATGATGATGATGGTGTTGATAATGATGATAATGATGGTGTGATGATGATGATGGGGATGTGTGAAATATGAATGGCAGAATTTCAAATCAAACGAAGTAAATGTGTAGCACAGTGCTGTAAACAAATGCGTGATAAAAAGTAATGTGTAAAGTTTAAAAGAGTAATTAAGATATCCCGAAAGAATGTTACCGTGGGGTGTATATGTTGATTCAAATATAAGGCATGTATGTTCAAGTTTCTTATGTGTTTGTTTATTGTATCACTCAAGTCAAGATACTGGTGTACTACAAGAGATAGTTATTCTTGTTGATGTTTGTACCCAAGTTCGTTCCAGAATTCCTCTGTGGTGTTTAATGTTTTGTGACTTTTTTTTTTAGCATACTCTATGTTCACTATTTACTGTAAAACCTTCCACATGAGGTAGTTAAGAAAGTCTTCAGGGATCCAGTAAAACAGTTTATTATCTTGTATATACAATCCAAACAAAGTCACTTGCATGCATTCACAAATCCTCATAAAAATGCTACTTTGTGGTTATTTACTATTTCTCCCTGTATTTGTATCCAAGTTGGGGTAAGTATTTTTGCTTAGTTCCTTTTCGTTTTAGATTTATCCGACTCAGGGGTAAATGACAGTTGAGCCTCTATCTCTTTTATGATTTGAGCTAATTTGACATTTAAGAGCTCCGCTTCATTTCTTATAAGTTCAGCTCGTTCTCCCAACATTTAGGCATTTCTGGCCTAACTAGGTTTTATTCTGAAAAATGAAAAAGTCACACGAAGCATTTACTTACGGGTAATATGAATTTCCAACTATATAAACATTATCTGCTTCACACAGAGTTGATATCTTGATAACTTCAAGACCAACAGTTGGATGGACAAGGGCTACGTCCGTACAAACTGGCTTCTGTAGATCAACTCACTTCGGATATGCGAAATCTGCTATCTCAGAGTGGTGGGCGATTTTACTACCTTTTGGTTGGTTAGTCTAATACTTCTTTATTTATTTTATTGGGTGTCATATGCTTACCGATGGAGGGTCTCGGCTATTCCGATTTACGTCATCGGTTGCTAAGCAACTCCCGCCAAAAGATAGCGTTGAGTCGCTATTTAACCTAGTTTCGACTGGTTTCAGTTTCAATCTGATACTAGCGTAACTCGAGTAATTATTTCATTAAAACATCGTAACTTTTCTTCCTAATCTAACTGATAACTATTAGCATGAATGATGCCATGGTATCAGTTGTAGGCCTTCCGGTGACAAGAATCCAGTGAATAAAGGAAGATTATGACTCACATTTTGGGCATGTTATGAGAAGATTGTAGGTGGAATATTTCGTGACAACATGAAATATTAAAGGAAAAAGATATTTTTTTTTTTTTCTTAACCAGCGGCACTTGGGCTTTCAGTCCTTCGGCCCTAAGACATGTCATTGCGAGGCTGGGGAGCCTGTGGACTTACCTTCCAACCCGGTAAGGAGCTTCGCTCTTTCCCATCCACAGAGGGTTTATCTCAGGAGCCGTTCAGGTTATTCAGTCAAAATCCCGGTCGATGACACTCCTTCAAATTTTCACGCTCCGGCTTGAACCTTGAACACTTGATCGCCAGCGCAACGTGGTAACCATTACACCAGAGCGGCTCCCAAGGAAAAAGATATAGATGACATTAAAGAGAGATAATACTGGACAGTTTGACATCGTGACATGGGAAGAAGCCATCACCAGAATTGATAAACAGTACTGTGGACAGGAGGAAGTTGTGTATGATGGAGAGGTTTCATCACCGACGAAAGCTGGTGTTGTACTTGAAGAAAACCTGTCTATAAACCTTGGCCATGATGGTCATGTCTGTCAGGAGCTCACATTCTCTTGTATTCTTTATTAGTTCTCTTGTTTACTCTTTCTCTTGCCAGCGTTATTAAATTGTGCATTATTGTTTCGTCTCTCTTTTCTTTATGTATACGACGTTCCATGTCTTCCTTGTCATTTTCTAATGTCTCCAGTTTTCGTCTCCATGTGTCCTGTCTCCAGTTGTCTTCTTCATGTGTCCTGTCTCCAGTTATCTTCTCCATATGTGTTTCAGTCTACCTCTGCTTGTGTTATCCTAGTGTGACAGGGGCTAGATGTACCTCACACCCAAGACCCGTACACTAAGAAAATTTATAAAGGATCGTTTGACAGGGGTTGCAATTATTGGTTGCTTGCAACCCTCTCAGCAGCAGACTTAACAATTCAAGCAACCCAAAGCCTTATGCAGATCAACATTTAATTCTACCGAACAGAACCGAACACCAAACAAACAATCAAACAAACACCCAGTCAGTGTTCATAGACTGTGTGCTCAAGGCATTTACAGCTTGGCTCTGTGTGTCTTCTTCGTCTGTTCTCACTGGGCGGCTCTCTCAAACATAGACCAGTTTCGTTGTTGTTGTTGTTGTTTTCGTCTACTATGCTGCTGTAATACCCTGTTCAACCTGAAAGTTTGGTTATAATTGGGGTATATAGGGTGTTATCGTCTTCACTGGTATCTCGTTCGTAGTCCTGGAGGTGATTGGTCCTGAAAAGGACCACTAGCTGGCTGTCTGGGTTCCTCTTTGTCCGTTTGTGGTGCCGTATCGCGCTCATGGTGTTTTTTGTGTCCTGCCTCACTATCTGGCTTGTTTGATTTTGTGTGTTTCATTCGTTGTGCGTTGTCCCATGACTGTCTTTATAGTGTGTTTGGTAGGGCCTCATTCATGGCTGCACATGCTCTTTCTTGATTGCGTATCATTTGTTGTACGATTTCGATTCTCATTTTGTCTTTCGTTTCTTTGTTTTGTTCTCTAGTTTTTGTAAGGGGGATTTCTTCGTTCTCTTCTTTTAGCTTTGTGAGTTTGGCGATGTCGACTTCTATCTCGTGTTTGATGGATTTTGTTTCCTGAAGCATTGCCTGGGCGCTCTGTACCATTTCTCTGACGCTCTGCATATGTTGTTGTTGTTGTTTTCGTCTACTATGCTGCTGTAATACCCTGTTCAACCTGAAAGTTTGGTTATAATTGGGGTATATAGGGTGTTATCGTCTTCACTGGTATCTCGTTCGTAGTCCTGGAGGTGATCGGTCCTGAAAAGGACCACTAGCTGGCTGTCTGGGTTCCTCTTTGTCCGTTTGTGGTGCCGTGTCGCGCTCATGGTGTTTTTTATGTCCTGCCTCAACTATCTGGCTCGTTTTGTTTTGTGTGTTTCTACGCTCATAGTTTCTGTTGCTTTT
This sequence comes from Oreohelix idahoensis, assembly GCA_024509875.1. Classification (NCBI taxonomy): domain Eukaryota; kingdom Metazoa; phylum Mollusca; class Gastropoda; order Stylommatophora; family Oreohelicidae; genus Oreohelix; species Oreohelix idahoensis. The sequence goes on from JAMPIV010018978.1 coordinate 550,516, forward strand.
GTCTTCTTGCTCTCCTGTATCTGTGACAGTGCTTTTTCAATTATCGTAGGTAGTAGCTGTTCTAGCGTTTCTTGGATGATTTCTTTTACTGCTTGGTTGTTCGTTTTAGTTTCTCGCGTGCTGTTTGATGATATTTCCTCAATGGCTATTCTTTCTGCTTCTATTCTTTTGAGTATTTTTGTGTTTTCTTCTGTCAGCTCTTTCAGTTTCTTGACATCTGTTTCTACTTGTTGCTGGATTCTTTTCATTTCTTCCATCACGTGTTTTATGTTCTGCATGTTTATCGCATCTTCTCCACTGTCGGTTGGTTCTTCGGCGGCCTGCTTGCTGTTTTTTTCGATTCGCAGCTTCATTTTCATTTCTCTGACTTCAGCGGTCAGCTTGTGTAACTGTCGTCTGTCTATCGTGCGTTGTTTTTCTGCAACATCCGCAGCCACTCTGTGTTTTGCCTCCTTGAAGGGAATGTTTTTGGAAACCGCTTCCTTCAGGATGCTCTTGGTTTCCTGGAACATCGGACAGCCTCGGTATCTAGCCCCATGGTTTCCGAGGCAGTTTGCACATGTGCGGTTTGAGTTTATTGTTTTGTAGTTGTTGTCCTCCTTCGCCTTGGGACAGTCGCGGTATAGGTGGCCACCCGCACAATATCGACAGACTGCATCCCTCCTGCACGTCTTTTTTGTGTGCGAGAACTGCTGGCAGTTGGAGCACTGCATCACCGGAGGGATATAGGCTTCTGTCTTTTTGGTTGTGGTTTCGAGCGTCAGTCTCTCGGGTCTTGTCGATCCTTCTACCGTAACTATCATCAGATTGGTATCTTTCTTGGCCCAGGTTTTTAGTCTCTCGACCTGCTTGATTTTTAGATTTGCGTTTTCATCCTGAAGGCGTCTGTGGACCTCGGCTTCGGAACAACTGGTATCCATCCCTCTGATGACCAACTTCTTTATTGTTATGTATTTCTCCACCACCACTTTTATTTGGTGGGGCAACTGGACTTCTTTTGGACCGGATTCCAGTTCGATCATCAGCGAGGTGGTTTTGTCTGTTTTGTTGAGTGAAAGCACGACTCCCTTTTCGTGCCTCCCTACTTTAGCGATACCTCTTCTTCCAGTTATCACCTCGAGGATGTTGATCACTTTGTTGTCGGGTAGGGCCCTGAGAGAGGCCTCGCTTCCTGACGTCTGGGTGATCTTTACGATTCTCTCCCGTATCGTTTCTGCGTTATTGGTCCCTTTGGTGTTTGATCTTTGTTCCCCTCCACAGTCTTGGCTCGAATCTTTCTCCCGTTCTTTGTTATAAGGTGTTATATCTTGCTTCTGGGCTCTTGGGTTGTCTGCTGTTGTTTCCTTAGGACCAGGAATGGTAGCTTGCTTCTCAGTGTTTTCGATGTTCAGTACTCCTGGGTCTACTTCTACTATCGCTTCTTGAAGAGCGAGCCTAAGGAACTCGTCTCCGTCGTCAAATCTTCGAAGTGTATCTATATTGGTCTCTTCGATATCTACCTTTTGTATCTGTCTTTGCTGAGGAGCTGTCTCTGTCAGTTCTTTCATGGTGCTTGCAGGTGGGTCGGCTGTCATCTCGGCATCGTGTGGTGGTGTCAACGGTATTTGGTGCAGCATCTCTGTGGTAGATAGGGTTTCTGCTGACGATTCGGGTATGTGCGGTGGTGGCCCCATGGATTCAGGCCCCTGTCTTCTTTTCTCTCGTCTTTCCTGCATCTGCTTTATCTGTTGGTGCGCTCTCAACATGTCTTTATATTCTGGGTCTACATAATATTGGCCAGAGACGTGTGCTTCTGCCCTTTTCTGTATTCTTTCCGTCATCTGCTCCAACTGTTGTAACGCTCTCAATATTTCTTTACGTTCTGGGTCTTCATCATCATCTACTTCCACGCTAGCACTTGGGGCCGCACTCCTTTCCGGCAATCTGCTCTTGCCCTTTTCCTTCGAAGCTTCGGGTCGCTCATCGGTTGTAGTATCAGCGGTTGCTTTGTTTGTCTTCTGAGAAGGACTGGCCACGAAGTTGGTAGTTGGAGTATTCTTGCTCTCTGGTTGACTCTGTTTGTTCTTCGTAGGTTCTTGTTTGATGCTGCTGACAAGTGTTTCAGGGCTTCTGTACACTTTCCTCTTTTTTGCTTGTGGCTTGGTACGACCCATTTTAGTGAATTCCGATGGCTGTGTTCGCCCTGAAAAGGACGCTCGTTTGAGTATAGTGCTGTCTTCCCGTGATGATGCACACGTGTTATCGACGAAATTTGAACGACGTTCAACAAACGAAATTTGATAGACCAGTTTCGCCGCTTGCTATCCCTTTTATAAGCCCTGGCCTAACCACTCAACTTACTGCGCGCTTCGCGTATTAATCTGCGCCACACACGATTATTGCTCTAGAATGCATGAAAACACTGATTTACACAACTATTTCTAGAGCAAAAACACAACTAATATGTAGGCTTTATTATGGCCCTGTAATAAATCGGCTTGAAGATAACGGGGTGAACAGGCACTAAACCACAGAGACAATATGGCTGACCAGATGGGGCCAGCGCCGAGAACGACAGATCTCAAGATGGCGCTGTCACACTAGGGATACATATTTTTGTTACAATCCGTTGCTCTTTATACGTTAAAGGGAGGACAAACATTGAATTTTGAGTTAAAATTACAAGAAAAAACATATGAAAATTATGATAAGTCTATTTTCTGATAATTAAGAAGCCCCTGAATATAAACTTTTAAAAATTAACTGCCAGCACACATTCTCAAAAATATGTATTTTGACTTTGAAAATTGTGTATTGTTACGAAATTGTGGATCTCATATGAAGCTCACTATTAATTTGGTGGTTGATAAATGTGGTTTAACTGGTTCTGTTTTGTAGTAAACCTGCCAGTTCCTCCCGCGGTTGCCTGACTATGGCCCCTTTTTTAAAACACTTTTATTTCTCCTTCTTCTTCTTCTTCTTCGTTCGTCCTGAAAAGGACGTTGGTTGCGTTGTGTCCGTTTACAGCGCAGCTGCGATATTTGCGCCTTTCGGCCGACACATCCGACTTCAGCACGGCATTTTTGGGACCGGGTTAGCCTTCCCTCTTCGATCCCTACTCACTCAGCCAGACTGCAGTGATGCAGCCTGTTTCCAGGACCACCACTTGGAGGTGGAGTAGGGTCTTGGTCAGCTCTGGTTCGCTGACCCTGACGCAAGCAGTCTAGCTATGGGTCGCTAACTGCATTCCTCACTGTTGACACGTCTTAGGTCAACTTTTATTTAACCTGATATGATCGTTGTTTGAATGTTTTAAATCTTTGAGCCCTTGGTTCTCTAGGTTTCAGATGGCCTAGAGAGCTGAAACTTTGCACACCACCTCTATCTTGGTACATTTTAAACTATAAAAATGTGAAAGATCGACAAGTGACCTGTCCCTTGCCTGTCACAAAAACTAAAGCCGAAAAAAATCTTTGGATTTTTACAATATTACCGATGTGAAAGGGTCACAGAACATGGTGACGTTGTACACAAATTGTGAACAGGATCACAGTACTTGGTGACGTACTGTCGCAAATCAACAGTAAATTTGAATTTTCAAATCCGTCCCTCCCCCTCTCCTGGTACTTCTCTTTAATTTTTCTGCTCTTGCCTGCTATATGAACTTTCGACCTCTCACCTTCTTCAATCGTGGCCGTCGCCATATTAATTTTGTCCACGCCAGCCGATAAATAGATTCCTTGACGTTTGGGAGGCAGCCTTACTAAACTCTTTTGAAGTTCAGCGGCATAGAGTGGTCAGCCCTTTGAAAGCTGGTTAACTTCCTTACGTCTCCTTCCAGACGAAAGTAACTCGCATTCGTCCGGCGCCTTTGTAGCGGGCCTTTGAGAGCCGACGTTGTCGAGCTGGAGTAACCGGGTATAATGTTATGTAAAATCCAAGAAACTTTAGTGTCTCTGATGTAGATTCTAGAATAATGTTTTCGTTACTCGGGGTTACATTACAGCAGTGTTCAAATAACATGTGAAGCCATGCATAGAATGTTTAGAAGAAGTAATTAACAGGTCACAAGATATATTTGTACACCCCTGCTGATTATATGGAAGAGAAACAATGCTTAAGAACAGTGGCTTTGATGCCATATGGAAAAGAATGAAAACACAGGACTGAGTGTAGTCAAGGAAACTTAGAGTCTGGTGCAAATGGTCAGCACACATGGCTGACCCCAGGTAAGATTGTTATCGATTAGTTGTGGAATTGTTATAAACAGGCTCTATAGGGGAGGAACTTTTCCTTCTCATTCCAGGGTGGTATTACCAGCTACAAAGTTGTTGCAGTAAACCTGGAGAAGACAGAACCTGTGGGCAGTGAATGCTTACAATATACCTGGAAGCTACATGCTGTATCTTCATCCAGGAGGCAACACTATTTGATTGATCTTGTAGATTCTGGAGCCAAAAGCATCAGACAGGCTGACAAGATAGGTCCCTTAGTACTGGCATATGATAGTTCATTGCAATTCCATACACAACAATAAAAAGAATTTCCTGGGGAATGATGTAAAGAACAGACTCTCCAATAACTGACTAGTGTTAATAGCAAGCATTGAAATCAGACAGTGGGTACTTATTACAGTGAACTTTTCTTTTGTTACACGACATGAACAGAGTTCCAACTTATTTATTTATATACTGTAAATAACCCTTTTCTTGAGTTTAACAATTCCTATCCCAAAAGATTGAGGTACAGGAAATTAAATTATATATATGTAGCCATATGTATATATCAAAAAGTTACAAAGTCTTACTTCCTTACCTTTTGTTGAGTTAAAGTTCTGTTTGAAATTATTCATCCATCCTATTAAATACATTACCCTAGACACGTAGCCACATAACATAACAGAGATTAATGTACACTGGGTGAGATCAGAAGAGGTAGCGGATAGGGACCCTGAGAAATACATCATCATCACTCTTACTCGGGGAACTTACATAGCTTGACCTCACCTTGTTAACCTTTAATTTTATTAACATCAAAACCTCTTATCACAAATATATGGAAATAATTCTGTGAATATCTATAAATATAATTTTCAAACTTTATCCATTCTAAAGAAAGAACACAAAATCACTAAACATAATTAAATTGATTAATAATTGTACCCGAGGACTTCGTTAACTTTATCATTGTTAAAGTTACATGTTCATTTTCCCTAGACTAAAGCGTAGGATAGTCTTAAGCGAGTAGACAAGTTAGACTCTTGTACTATATTTTTACCACCTGGTCAAGAGATCTTTACAGTCTGACTATAACCTGTGCCATCCATACACCAGTGCTCATTTCTGAGACTGGGGTATTTCTTGTAGTCCAGAATTCTCATCTGGAACTATCATATAGTATCATCTAGATACACCTGTATACCATTCGAACTCGTTACAACAGGATCACAGAACTTGGTGACGTACACAAAATTGTGAACAGGATCACAGTACTTGGTGAGGTCTTTCTATGTTTTCTTCATCCCCTTCATGTTTGTCTCCAGTTCTCTTTTCCATGTATTCTTTTTATCTTCCTCTTCTTCTCTTACCCCGGCAATTCCAGAACAGGGACTGTCTGGTAAAGCTATCAACATGTTTTCTTAGTGTGTGTTCTATCCATCTCCAGTGTTTTCTTCTCATTTCTTGTTCCTCTGTCGCTAGCCTAGTTTTTGTCATCTGTTCCACATTAGTGATCTTGTCATACCATTTCAATCTTTCTATTCTACGCAAGCATCTCTTGTAGGTTACATAAGTCATTTATTTTGTATCCGTACCTATTTGTTGGTTCTTGCAAACTGTGCAAGTGCGACAAAAAGCCTTGACATCTTTTGTCACACCAGGCCAAAAATAAAAATGCAACAAAACTCTCTGTTTTGTTCTAGCGATTCCCAAATGACCTGCACAATTAATATCGTGGGCATGTCGTCAAACGAAAGGTCGAAAACAAGCTGGTACCATGATCTGTTTTTTTTACAGATGTAGAATCTTGAAAATTTCTAATCAAAATACCATTTTTTAAAGTGTACCAATGCTTAGCATTATCATCAAACATCACATCATCTGATTTTGCAACCTGAAAAAATTTCTTAAAGAATCATCATCATTCTGTCTCTGAATGAATGAATCTTTATCAATAAGTTCCACCTGTAGATCATCAGCATTTTCCTCTTCCTCCTCGTCATTATTTTCCTTCACCTCATCATTATTTTCTTCATCAGTCACCAACTCCTCAGTTTCACTCTCATCATTCATCACCTCATCTACCACATTCTCAATTTGGTTGTGATAATCCAATTCAGCACGAGTCTGAGCTCTGGTCATGACAGCATTTGCACTAATCAGATGCTGTTGTTTCCATTTTTGAATATCTGCCTTTGTGCATTCACG